>MQUG01003437.1:0-18906 GCA_007213375.1 Steinernema feltiae
TTCATCATCGGACTCTTCTTCTCCTTCTGAACGCACTCTCTCATCAGAAAACACCAAATATGCCGAAAGACTCACATCCAAATCAATCGTCTGAATAGTTTTAAAGTGGAATTCCTTGGATGAGCGATATCGTTGAAAGAGCCGAGTGATCAAATTTCGATATGCTGTTCGGTCTCGTAAAGCCGTATCTGCGTTGCTTATCAAGTCGTTTTGACAAAAGATCCTAGAAACCGAGCAAATGACTCTTCCATGGGACTGAGCATTCACTTACGGGCCAAATCATGGTGTACTCCTTCGACAGAAGACGATAAACAAACGAGAAAGGAAGAATATCATGTTGAAAGGAGGGGAACAGCGCTCGTGCGCTCAAAGTACTCGTAGTAGATGTAGATTCGCGTGTACTTCCACTCAACGTCTTCGTTTTCCTGAAATGAAGCAGCTGAGCAAATGACTAGTCTACATTTTGCTCCTACCAGCACTTCATCTGCAGTTCTCACCAACATCGAGATCATCAAATTGAGGAGAGCGATAACCATCACAATATAGTAGATAGCAACGAAAATTTCCGCTGTGTTTCGAGTCAAGCGATGAGGAGTTTTCGTTTGATCTGGTCCCGAATCCCCGACAACGACATTGTAGTCCGCCGGGTGAAGATAGCCGTAGAACGACCAGAAGAGATTGCGCATCGACATGGGTAAACTAAAGGAAAGATGCGAGAGCGAAAAAAACGAAAACCTACTCCATGAAATGAGAAGCCATGGTTACAAGCTCTCCATTATCATTTGTTTCTTTGTTCCCGGTGTACGGTGAGAGGAGCGTGTGCATTCCAATCGCGAAACAAGCCATAAGAATGGCCATTGTAATGAAGTAGTGATAGATCTGAGTCACGCATTTTCCGATCGAAATCTAAAGAATATCAGCGTGACAGCAAGAGAGAAGGATTGACCGCACATACCACAGTGGATCCAACAAATCGGTACAGCTGAACAAAGTAGAAAATCCGCCAAAACGCCATAAGACACCCGGCCGAGTAGAAGATGTCGTACAGGAGGAACGAGTCGTATTCGACCTGAAAACGACAAGTAAAGGGTGGAAATTGACGTTGACTACCGTACCCAATGTCTTCGATGCAAGGTGTAGAGTCCATCACTTTCAACGGATACAATCGTCGTGCACCAACAGACACCCGCAACAGCGAACAGTCCGAAGAAGATGTAGTCAAACCAGCGACCATTCTGCCGAAGTCCCGAAGCGGATTCCTACCGTAATCGGCCCATCTACCGTACCACTTGTTCTCCACAGCGACTTGAACGTTCAGATGAGCCAGGAAATGTTTCATTTGACCATCGAGGGCGAGACGGACGCGTGGGTACGGAAGATGCGCATCCTAAAGCGTCGATCCGTCGGTTGACGGAGAAGGACGTCCACTCTTCCATGCTCCAGCATTGCTGAATCAGAGAAGTCGCAAAATGCTGAACATTCCTATCCAGCTTGCAGTAGATCTCCTTGTGGTTCGGCTCCGCATTTACACAGAGTTTCAGGTCATAGGAGAGGCGAATCGCTGCCTGGACTGGATCAGAAGTCGCCAGCCAGAGGAACGCTTCGGAACTGAGCGCTCTGTACGCGTCAAGGCGTTGAATGCTGTTGGAGACGGTGTTTGTGGCGTAGAAGCACGTTTCGCACACGCCTGAAAGCTCATGATTGTACAACAAAAATGATTAACAAAACTCACAATCGGGCCTGTGAGGCAAATCAATTTCGTGAGATCGAACGAGAAGACATTCGACGATCGCAAAGTTGTTGCAGACGCACGCCATCATCAGCGGAGTCATGTGCGGCATAAAGGAGACGCTGTCGTAACATCCGCTTCGCTACTCGCCCGGATATTCGTTGAACAATGCGAGAATAAACTCCACAAGCGGTCGACTGCCGATGCAGATTGCTGTGGCAGCGCCTCCTTCAGTGGCTCGACGGAGGAGCGATCGCAGATTCGCGAGCACAAATAGTCGATTTGAGAATCCTGAAATCGTGTGTCGTATGTCGAAATTACCTCAAAACTCACATTCTGGAACGCCGGAATCATAGTTTGCACTGTGGACTTCACTTTGTCGAAATCGTTTGCGAAAACGCCTGGGCAGATTGACATTTCCACATCTTCACGGTCATGTCGGAATTTGCGGAGATAACACTGATCACTAACGTGTAAAACACTCCATCTCCGTATGCTCCGTAAATTTTAGAATCGACCATTTTTGGATCATAGCGCGTATATGCCTGAAATAAACAAGGCGTTCAACAGAATATGCATTTGGAAACCTACTCCTCCATGTATTTTACAATTGCCGTCCAACGCAGTGTATTTCCAGAATCCAAGTTCACAGACTGAACCCCGGCGTATTCAAATTCGATTTTCTTGTCGCGCATACGTACAATTGCGTTTGGATCGCAAATTGCGTTCTTTCGCTTGTCAGAAGACAGATTGTTGAATTTATCGTCCCAGTAGCCTTTGCCGATCAGAGTCCAGTTTTGGCTTTCGGGGAAGTTCACTAATTGGTTGTCCCTGAAGATGAAAATCAATAAATGAGCGAAAGGGAATTATTCAGCTTACGTCCCGGTGACATTCGCAATCCAGTACGAAACGTCCTTCTCGTCATCTTTCAGCTTGTCGCCTTTGTGGACCTTCGGGTACCTAACGAAGAGCAGCTCCGTCGCACTGTAGTAGAATGGAGTCACGGAGTACGTCGAGCAGTTGACCTCCTTCCCTGCCGCTTCCTATTTGCGCAGTTGGAGGGCGTAAATGAGAATCGACGGATTGTGGACAAAATTGGCGGTGTTGTCGCGAAACTTGAAATCGCCGAAAACGAGAAAAATCGTTCCCGACACCATCATGACCACAAAAACGACGACCAGAGCAATGTTCGTCGCTGCTCCGTGCTGAAATTAAGATTAAACAATAGGAAATGCACCAGTAGAGTACCGAAAACAAGTCTTTGACGTTCCCGTACTGCGTTCTCGGGTCATAGATGACGTCAATCCGATTCCTCTCGTAGTCGAGTCCCGGTTTCCTCGTTGGTTTGTTCTTGTTTTCGTTGTCTTCCAACTCTCCTGAAAACAGCGATTTTCCGCGATAATTCAACAGCTGATTCATCCTACCTTCGCATTCGCGCGGATGCAACGATGGCGGAAGCGACTTTACGTATTCCTCGCCGTAAATCACCCACATCGCGACTTTCTTCTTCTGTTTCATCACACAGACGTGCTTCGTCGGATTGTCCCTGCTCGCAATTAGATGCTCACCGGAATCGCGATCGACGACGTAAATTATGCCGCCGCTGATGCCCATAATGTCAACGAATCGATCATCGAAGATACGGATTTTGGTATTGTTCTGTTTGTATTCCACGACGACTCCTTCGCCTCCTTTCTCCGTTCGATAAACAAAGTACTCCACGTCATACTCGTAATCTCTGAAGTAATCGCGGAACTCGATCGATTTTGTCAGAAGAAGCTTGTGCTCATCGAGTCCCATCGACTTCACGTTGTACCGGTCGACGCTGTCTTCGCTCTAAACACAATTCAGGTTGCAGCCACTAAACGATCAAGTTACCTTGGTTATCGCGGCCATGTTCATATTTCCCAAATCGCTCCTCAAAATCTCCACACGATTCGTCGGATACTTCAAGTCCACAATCGCTGTTTCGTACTCGAAATCGCCACGTTTCAAAATCACCGACATCTGATTTACCGCTGTGCCGGACTGGAACCGCACTCCGACGTTGTCGACTGAAATCAACGAAATCAAAATCGATAAAAATGAAATTCCAAACCATTAGAACATCCTCCCTTGGTATAATCCGTCCAAAGCGGCGATTTCGCTCCGATATTCTCCGTGAAGAACGCGCGACAGTCGGCAGAAACTCCGAACGCGTAGAATTGGTTGCAGCGGTCGAGATTCAGCTTCAGCAGGTTCTTCCAGCTGCAGTTGGCGTCGGAATTTTGCGCAGAGACGACAGCAACCGATAAGAGAAACAGAAATCGCTCGAATCCGTTCATCAGCCGTTCGTGGATTGTCAAATGGGGTGAAGTGAGGAAGAGAGGACGCGGCTGTTGCAACAGGCAGACAACGAGTTCATCTGGCAATTCGTCGAATTTTTTCGACCTGAAACGCGGAAATCAGATCATAAAAGACAATGATTCGCTCGCTACCTCGATGAAGACAAAATCGAGCTCGTTGCATCGATTCACGCGCAAGTCTTCAACGCGCCGATGTAATTCTTCCCATTCAGGCGCATCTGCATATCTGTTCCTGTAGTATCCCTTCCAGCGCTTCGATTCTGCGTACACCCAGGGAACACTGAGTCGTTCGCGCATCCATAGATCCTCGTGCTCGGACGGATTTTCGTTGACCTGAAAACAGCGGAAATTCGTGCAAAAAGGAGGGAGGAACGCACGGAATCGCGAGCTGGAAGCACGATTGATTGCCGAGGAAATCGCAGTCGACGAACGCGTCCGCGAATCCAAGTCGCGCAGCCAGAATTCGATCGACATTGCGACGGCAGCGCAGAACAAGGACGAAGATCATTATAATGCGGAAATCATTTTTAGATTTGTTTGTGGAACTTGAAGTTTAAATCGCATTCCCAAAATAATGACCATAATCGAAACAACCGTGGGCTAAACTGGCTTTTATCATCTCTCCTGTGTATGTAAACACCGATTTTCCTGTAAAAAACATCACAAATTGTCGCAAATTGTCACAAACATGTTTTGATGGGTCAATCACTGCAATCAAATGACGCTTTTCTCCTCTTCTGACAGCAGCGCTTCCTCGATACTTCATTTCCATTTCAGCATCATGGCGGACGAATTCCTCTCCGACGAAAGTTTTCACACCGTAATGACCGTGATGTTTGTTGTGCTCTCTGCAATGGCGCTGGGAACTCTCCTCCTCATTCTGCTCTGCACTCCCAGCAACATGAAGTACTATAGCTACTTTCTGCTCAACATCAACTTTTGGTGTTATCTTGCCGCTCTGCTCACTTCGTTCAGCCACGGCGACATCGCACGAATCCATGGTGTTCTGTGCTTCAGGATTAATCTCCTGATTCATATACCGTCTCTCAATTACCGCGTTTACGCTGGAATCAGCATCATGGCTATGTTCAATGGATATCTGGCGATTCTATCGACTTTTGTGTATCTGATGCTTCGAGTCGCCTTTCCGCACAGAATTAAACGCGTGAAATGGTGGATGGGCTTCGCACTGGTCGCTCTGCTGCAGCTTGTGGTCGGCGGAATGATGGCCTACTCGGGCAGTAAGACCTTCGCCCCCATTTCCGAAATGAACATCACCAGGGATGAAACGGAGGATGACGAGTTTGTCTGCGTCTCAGAACAGGAGCAGCTGCACTCGCTCATAGTCGCCAGCATCTCTCAAATCGTCGCAGTCTCCGTGCTCCTTGTGGTGATAATCGCTGTGATCGTCCGCAAAATGAAGACCCAGAATGTGAGCGCGCAGACTCAGAAGCTCCAGCGAATGCTTCTCAAAACCCTCATTATAACAGCGCTGATCCCTATTGTGTGCAAATCGTTTCCTAGTCTTCTGACAGCGGTGGCAATGCTCAAACACTGGCCAGAATTGATCTCCTTTATAAGATTAGGCTCCTTTTTCACTACTATCCAAGCAATTTCCAATGGTCTAGCGACGTTCTTTTGTATTCGATGTTACAGAGACAAGTTGAAAAAGTGGACATTCTTCTGGCGCCGCGATCATTTAAGATTAATAATGTTTCCACGTTCTAATAAATGACTTGGCGATGATGGTGATCAGGTTGGAGAGCAAAACAAGATGAGGGCAAGGCTTGAAGAGTCGAGGCAAACACCAACTTGTAGCATGTGGCAAGTAGTGGCGAGTTGTTGCGGGCAAGCGATTGGAACTTGCTGCCAACTTTCCATTTTACGCGCTGCGGAACCAACCGTCTGGAAACGTCTGACACGTGTCCGCATCAATTGAAAAGCGTCACTGCCACCCCTCCTCCCTCATTCTCGCTTGAAATGATCTCCGTTGTGGTGTTGTTCTCCGTTCTCTTCATCGACGGCAAACTCGAAGCTGCGGTGCCGTCGCAATGTCGATCGAATTCTGACGCGCGACTTGGATTCGCGGACGCGTTCGTCGACTGCGATTTCCTCGGCAATCAATCATGCTTCCAACTCGCGATTCCGTGCGTTCCTCCCTCCTTTTTGCACCAATTTCCGCTGTTTTCAGGTCAACGAAAATACGTCCGAGCACGAGGATCTATGGATGCGCGAACGACTCAGTGTTCCCTGGGGTGTACGCGGAATCGAAGCGCTGGAAGGGATACTACAGGAACAGATATCAGATGCGCCTGAATGGGAAGAATTACATCGGCGCGTTGAAGACTTGCGCGGTGAATCGATGCAACGAGCTCGATTTTGTCTTCATCGAGGTGAGCGAGGGATTCATTGTCATTTATGGTCTGATTTCCGCGTTTCAGGCCTTAAAACAACGCATGTCTTCTTTCCTAACCAGTTATTTGCTCAACTTGTATCCGTTCCTGCTGATGGTATCGCTGTTCTTCGTCAGCGTTTATCCCGTTGTCAAAAGCTACCGCAGAAACAAGCAATTCCGACGCGAAGAATTCGCTGATAACGGGAAGCCGATCGAGCCGCTCTCGTTCGAGGATGCCACGTTTGGATTTGCACAGGTAGGCCGGCACAATGTGTGGCTATTGCATTGGATTCTGTTTTCCAGGAAGAAATCGTTGTCGAGCAGGTCTCCAGTCGAATCTGGAGCGTGGCGCAAGTGAACACAGTGCTCCACAAACTGCAATTTCCGGCGACGTTGGATCAGCGAAACGCTGACCTTCTGAGGGACAAAGAGAGGCGGAAACTCCCGGTCGCGATAAGCGAAACAGTGCGAACCTTCGAGCAGGATGCGACGCGCTACGTGCGTCCGCTGCGCGGTCTGCCTTCCAAGTACGAGCCTCTGCTGCACCGCCTCATCGAGCACGGACCGGGACTTTTCACCTTCGATCCCGTGGAGCTCAGCGACCTCTTCGATCAAGCGGCCGACGTCTTCACCGCAGAGCCGTCGCTCCTCGTCGTCTCACCGCCCGCTGTCGTCTACGGGGACCTCAGAGGTCAGTATCCCGATCTGCACCGGTGGTTGCACATCCACGGATATCCGCCGAATCGCAGGAAGCACGTCTTCCTCGGTGGGTTGCTGAGCGCAAACGATTTCTCGCTCGAAACTCTCGCGCTGGTCGTCGCTTTGAAGGTTTGTTTTGATATCAGACGAGTACGGTAAACATTGATCGTTCAGGTCGCTCTACCCCATGACGTCTTTGTCGTGCGGGGAGCCGCGGAAGCGCTTACTGTAACGATCGAGCGCCGATTTTCGAAGAGAATCTGCCGCGCGATGGCCGCGGTGATCTCGCGTATGTGTTCGCACATGCCGCTGGCTGTGAACGTGGGCGGAAGGATTCTAGGCGTGCACGGAGGACCGAGTCCGCTTCTGGAGCACCTGAGCGACATTCCGCAGATTCCGCGGCCGATCGTCGAGTTCGAGAAGCACATGATGTCCTCGCATCTTCTGTTCTCCGATCCGTCGAACGAAATCGACGAGTTCAGGAAGAAAAAACGTAATTTTGATCCCGATTTCTCTGATATTTGTGGTTTCAGATGGTCGTGGGATGAAATTCGGTCCTCAGGCGGTGGAGAACGTCTGCCGGAAGCTGAAAGTCGATCTGATCATCAGAGCGCACAATCCAGTGCCAGGTGGCTACTTCATGATGGCCAACAGGAAGCTTCTCTCGTTGTTCTCGGCTCCCGGCGACAGCGGATGCGTGAAGAGCGCCTGTGCGGTCATCGACTCCGATTTCTGCGTCAGAATCGTCCGCTTGGCGGCTTACGGGAATTTGAAGACTGCGACTGTTGGAGGTGTGTTTGTTAGCGGCACCAGGAGCTCAACGATTCTTTCAGATTCACTGTTAACAGTGGAGAAACGCGTCGATCTGATGACCTTTGAGGAACCCGTCCAGCAACCTTCTTCTGCCGCCGAAACGACTCAAGAGAAAAACACGACCGAGACGACGGCGGATAATTGAAGCTTTCTCCTCAAAGTGCATCTGTCTTGACTCCTCCTCACCTCCTAGTTACATGTTATCCGCCGTTTAGTACTATAAATCAAGAATTTGCCTCATTCCTCACACGTATTATGGCGTTTCTCTTTCTCGCTCAGCAATACTTCATCGTCCTCAACGTCCTCGGCGTCATTCTCGTGCTTCTCGCGGCTCTCTGCATCGTCATCATGTGCCTCTACACATCTTGCCAACATCGCCATGTCGCCTTCTGTCTCTACAACCTCATCGCCTGGTTCACACTCACCGGAATCTACATCTGCGTGCTTGACAGATCCAATCGAATCTTCCTCTCGCAGTTGTCGACAGTGTGTTCCGTCGCCGTATTGATTCCTTTTGCTCCCTGGCTCAAGGAATGCGCTCTGGTCGTTCTTCACTGCAACTGCCACGTCTCCGTGATTGTCACGTTCGTTTTCGTCGTGTTCCGGCGCTTCTTCTCCACCCCACAGCGTCGCCTGTGCTTCTTCGGCGCTTCTGGCGCGTTCCACGTCGCTGCGAGTGCCTCATTCGGCTTCGTTGCCTACAGCAAGATGCTCCCGTTGAAGACGTTGCACTCTGCGGTGCTCGAGAACAACGGATACAGCGAGGCGACGACACGTTGCAGCAGCTTCAGCGCATTCGATTGGCCAACGGCGGTTGTCGTCGTCTACTCAATTCTCCTCGCCGTCTTCCTCCTTCTGATGGTCGCGGTGCAGCGCGAAACGACCGATAAGCGCGCAATCGTCTGCGCACTCACCTTCCTCGTCATCAACGTTTTTGCCTTCTCTACCGTACCCATCCTCGTTGGAATCATCGCATACAGCTGCGGGAACATCAGCCTCCTGGTGATTGTTCTTCGATCATACGAAATTCTGCAGTGCTCGCAAGCAATCGGCTGTTCGCTGATCGTTTTGCTCTCCATCAAGGAGTACCGAAGCAATCTGCTTGGTTGGATGCCGTGGAAACGTTTTCAGAGAGCTGTTGGGCCCCAAACGTGAGCGAACGGATGCGCGGAGACCGATCGTTTGTCATTTCTTGTTTAATTCCACCATCTACGCGGTCTGCCGGGCCGGAAAAATGTCCGATGTATGAAGCTCATCGTCTTGATGGGCGAAGATGTAATTTTGCCGACTATCTTTGGTTTGAAAGAGCTTCGAAGCGGACGAGAAGAGCGTCAAAGTGCACACGCGTCTAGACAAGCGATTAATTGGCCCTACAGATGCAGGGAGCTTCATTTCTGTTTCGAATTGCGTCTCGAGAGAGGTAGTTCGGAGTCACATCTCTCTTGGAAGTTCATGTCAATCCATATTCGTCGAATCAAGTGAAATGTCAGCAACATCGACGGGTAGCGTGGAGAATCCGACGGCGCCTGGGTCAAACTCCGCCGAACCGTCGTGTCAGTCGGCACTGGAACCGCTGGACGTCGACGATACGCAGAAAAGCTTCGAGGAACGCGACGCGACGCCGGAGCGGATGCGCGCGTTTTTCCTGCAGGTACCGCAATCCTGTTATTACCGTAATACGCCTGTTTCAGTCGCTGATTCCGTTTCTCATCGCAGGAGGAGGTTTGATCGCGTCAGGTGTGTTCCTCACATACGCGACGACGTGGAACTTTGTGAGTTCCAACTGCCAAGTCATCGTTCTGATTCCGGCGTTCATCGGAATGAAAGGAAACCTCGAAATGAGTTTCTCTTCTCGTCTTTCCACAATGGTAGGCGTCAAATAAGCGATTGTAGCTGACAACTGCGTTTCTAGGCCAATATGGGAGTGATCGACGACAACAAAACTCTCTGGAAGGTGATCTACACGAATGCGGCGCTTCTCCAGGCTCAGTCGGTGCTTCTCTCCTTCTTCGCCGCAATCGTGGTCTTCACTCTGCGCTACATCGATGAAACCAAGGTTTGCGGTATGAGCGTCACCTAAAAATGCAGATTTTCAGTTCGACTTGCACATGAGCGTCCTGGTAGCATCCGCGGCAGTTGTAGCGGCGTCTGTGTCGAGTATCATCATGATGAGCGTCATGTCCCTGGTCGTCTACTTGTCCAGAACGTTCGGAATCAACCCGGACAACGTCACCGCGCCGTTGGCCGCTTCACTCGGAGATTTCGTCGCCATGAGCAGCTTTGTAAGAGTGGATTCTGTGATGTTTCCTTCTATCGACTGAATTCAGCTCGGAGTGGGCACGCTTCTGCTGAATCACTGCGGTCAAGGCATGTGCTACTTGAGCGTCGGCCTCCTCATCGCTCTTCTCGTCATCTGCCCGCTTTGGGTCTTCATCGCGTCCTATGAAGACAGCAACATCGATGTGCTGACGTTCGGGTGGTGGGCGCCGATGGCAGCTGTGGTCATATCCAGGTACGTTGTTCGCTTCCTGATCTTCAAAGACGTGTTTCCAGTGGAGCCGGATTTGTGCTGAAAATAGGCGTCAACACCTACTGGGGCATGGAAGCGTTCGCGCCGTTGATCGGAGGATTGGGCGGAAATCGATGCGCCGTGCAGTCAAGCAGAATCAGCACTTCGCTCCACACTTCGCGGTTTACGATGGGCGCCTTGCCGCTGCAGAGTCTTCTCGCCTATCTGAACCCGATCCGCGCATTCTTCAGTCGGGACACCGACTCCAGGACAGCGCGGGTGCTCGTCGTCTCTTCGGTTCCCGGTCAATTCCTTTTCGTCTCGATTTTGTTTCTCTGTCTGCAGAAGATCTCCTGGAATATCGTCTTCGTTGGATCCTACCTGCTAGCTGCATTCGTTCAGGTGATTCTGACTTGATTTACGATTGTAACGCTGAGTTTGCAGATTGTCCTGCTGATGTACCTAACTCAGCTCCTTGTGCACATCCTATGGCGGATACGAATCGACCCTGACCACAGTTCGATTCCCCTGATCACTTCCGTTGGAGATCTGCTCGGAACCTCGTTCCTGCTCGGATTGTTCTACGTTTTGAGCCAAATCAGCCCGAGCAGCATCTGGGTGAACTACGAGGGGACGCGCAACGCGACTCTTGACTCGTGTTGATGTGAATTTAATAAATTAAATGTTGAAAACATCTACTCGACTAGGGAATTGGCAGCGATGACCGACAGACGCCTTGGGGTGCGCGTGCGATTGGGGCTCTTCAAGCCGAAACGATCGCCCACTCGTAATCGTAACCAAACGCCCACTCGAAGTTCTCGAGTGGATCTGAACCCTGCTCAGAGGAAACGTGAGAAAATCGAGTCTGGCGGCCGGCTGTCTGGTGAGACGCCTTCAAGAAGGCGCTTCGGTCAGCTGTGCGGTCAGTCGACATGTTGTCAACGACTCTCTTCGTCTGCGTCGCTCTCGCTCTCCTGCTCCTGCGGGGAGCAGAAACTCAGACGGTGACAATGCTGGGGAGACAATGTAAGATTTAGTGGATTCCGTTCGGTCTAATTGTTTTTTTTTATTCTTTTCAGTTGCCAAATGCGAGTTGGATCGCTTGCAGCGGAACTACTTCCACGCGGTCACTTGTTTCGGATTCGTTCGCGTTTCGCTGAAGTATCAGACCTACGAATCCTTCAACGCCAAGGTCGACGGAATCCTCGAGGAAGCGAAGAAGCAGCGGGAAGCGGAAGGGAAGGAGGTCAACTGCTCGACGCACTTCGTGACTCCGCTCTACTACAGTCCGACGGAACTCCTCTTCGTGAGGTACCCGAAGGTCCACGAAGACGACAAGCTGAAAGATGACGAGAGGGACGTTTCGTACTGGATTGCGAATGTCGCTGGAATGTAAGTTCATTTTACTTTTCTTTTCTGTTCGATTCTGATCGTCTGTTCTTCCAGAAATTATCAATTAGTGAACTTTCCGTGGATTGCGATTGAGGAGAGTAAAAAATTGAGCGCAAACCAATTCGTGAATTTCCCGGAAAGCCAAAACTGGACTTTCATCGGCAAGGGATACTGGCAAGACAAATTCAACTGGCTTTCTTTTGACAAGCGAAAGAACGCCGTTTGCGGTCCACAGTTTGTAAGGCACAACATGCGCGACAAGAAAATTGAATTCCACGATTCTGCGGTTCACTTGGATTCCAGAAAATTCGCAACGAATAGTATATGCGATATTTACGATACAGTGAGATATAGAATTCATAGATTTATTTCATTCTTTAATTTCAGCAACTATTATACCCGGTATGACCCTACGCTTGTCAACAACGCAGAGCGCTACAAGGTATTTGTTTGCCGAATTGGGGTGATGCAATCTTTGTTCATTTTAGGCATATGGTTTCCCGCGTGCAAAGGAAAGGGATGACTACTTCGCTACGCAACATTATGAAGTGCATTCTTTCATGTCATATCGCGAAAGGTTTGATTCAATCTTCCTCTTGTGAAATGTAGCTTTCTTCTGCACTACAGGAACCATTCTGATCAGTACTACTTCTTGTTTGCAGAGGTCGACCCGTGAGTCCTCCGCTTTTTGCTTTTCTGTATTAATTACCCGATGTTAAGAGAATCGATGAGGATCATAGATAACAGAACCTTTTATAATGTTAAATCAACATGCTATCTACGCAAGTTCCGGCATGATTTGGGTGAGCTAAACGTTGCCTACATCCTGCCGCAAGATTCCAAGACGAACATGTGAGTTGATTTTATTGAATGTTTGAGAATTAATCACTCTTTCAGCATCACGGATGGGGACGAGTTCATAACGACCACGACCATAGCATTCAAAGATCCGATCGAAGAAGAATCTACTTCAGCACCAAATGTCGGAATTGATGTGCTTGAAGCATTCATTGGCGCATCCTCATCAATCGAACTTGGAATGATCGTTTTCTTGTTCATAATATTTGTCCACCTCATATGATTAACCTCCTGAATTAACTATCGAAAAGCACCGTTCTGGGCCAGTTCTTGTACGTATGTATTTGTCGTCGATATCATCGTACGATTTTGGCTTGTCAGGTGAATAAATGCATAACGTACGCGATATCCGCGAGAATCAAATCACATGTGGTGCTGAAATGGTGCCTATGTCCTGCCTCAAGATGCCAACACCAGAATGTGAGTTGATTTCAGTGAATGATTTGATAAGCAGCTTATCTTTCAGCATCACGGATGGGGACGAGTTTGTGACGACCACTACGATTCCGACCACAACGGTAGCGACTACGGCAAGCAAGAGTACGAAGCCCCCGACAACGACACAAAGAAGGGAAACCGCGAAAGGTGAAGAGAAGACGACGACAAAGGAGGCAGATGATCGCGAATACACAGATCCGGAAGAAGAATCTACTCCAGCACCTTCTGTCGAAATTAATGCACGTAAAGCACCGATTGTGAGCGCATCCTCATCAGTCAAACTTGGAATGATCGTTTTCTTCGTTGTATTTGCTGTCGACAACCTCCTATGATAAGCCACCTGATTAAACTATCGAAATGCACGGTTTTCAACGCAAAAGAGGACAACATCTTCGCGAAACATTCTTTTTGATTGCTGTGCATAATGTCATTCCTATTTAATTACATACACCATCTACGCGGTGCCGGGTCGAAAAATGGACGCATTGCAATGGACGCAATGGACAAAATTGGGCTCGCCATGCTGCGGTGGATAACGTGCGGAATCAGCCAACTATAGATCGTGCATCCCCGGTAGCTTTTTTAATTATTCTTTCGGGTTCCACCGTCATTCCTTCAGAAAGTAGTCAAACGCACTTATTTCAGCAATTTCGGCAAATTTGTATATTGCGTGCAAGGCGTGCTGCATCCCATCAACTAGCGATAAATGCCCTATAGTAAATACATCGTTCGTGAAACCTCCCACGCATGGACGACTGTTAGCTCAAACAAAAACATCTTTGTATTGACAAACAGGTGAATTGCTGTCGACTGTCGAGCTGTCGACATCATTTTTAATCCACTTTTTATTTTTATTTTATTTTTATTTTTACCCCACTTCGGATTACAACTGGATCAATCCAAACGTTCACCTCTTAATACGAATCCAATGTTCAGAAAAGCGATCGAGCGATTAAAGTAATAATAGAAAGAAAACAAAATATTGAAGCGTTTTTATTAAGAAAAAAAGAAACTAAAAAAAGAAGAAAAATGAAAATACATACAAAGAAATATATACAGAGAAACATGCCGTCGAAAGGGCCAAGAGCACTAAGCGGGCACCATGGGTCCAGGAACAGTCTGGCGGAGGAACTGGTGACGACTTGCGTCACTCGCACTCATCCGCGGAAGGTCCCTGGAGTTGTAGGCGAGGAGGCTCAGCATGAAGCGTTCGAAGTATACTGCATCGCGCAGCATCCAGTCGTGTTCTTCGATGACCGTGGCTGCGATCGACCAGCGGGCGCGAGGCTTCACCAGCGACTTTCCTTCCTGGAAAAGATAATCAATGATAAATAGTGATTAGAAAGCACTTACCCTGTCAAAGTAGTAGTCGTTGAAGCGGTAGCACCTGCGGTAGTTTCGGGGAGGCTGTCCGAGAAGCTCCATCATCTGCATCAGATGTTCCTGGTTCTGATCAACAGGAGTATCTGAGGAGAGGACGAAGAGCTGGTCGCCGTCTGTGCAGAGTTCGTAAGACATGCAGGCAAAAGCCCACATGTCGTGCCAGCAGCCACCCACCCGTTGACCAACGATGGTTTCGAAGGAATTGTATCCGTTGGCAATGGGTGTGCGCACATCCGCCGATCGCCAATCCTAAAGAAATCAGTTAGAAATGAACTAAAAATGAAGAGAAACTTACTTTCCAGAGGTACGACCCTCCCAACCCTGAGATCTTCACGTTGGCGGGGAGTGCGTCGCTTCCCATCAGGTCGAACTGATCGTGCGCCTCAAGATGATTGAGCTTGGCCACTCTCATCTGGGCCAGAATTGCTTCCACCGAAGGGGCGCGTGAGCCCTTCCTTGGATGAGCGTGCATCATCTAAAGAATTCAAGTAGTCAAACAAAATATGATAAATCAAAGCAACTTACAACGCCGACTTCATACGAAGCCTGCGTCAGAGCAATCGCCTCATCCAGGAGGTCGCGCACTCGCCTCGGCTTCAGCTCGACCATGATGTTCTTCAATCGGAGGTCGGCATGAGCGCGTTGCTTGAAGTAATGAAGCGCTCTGAGTCCTTCTGCCACTTGCTTGAGAATGTGTTTGCATTCATTCAAGGGAAGTGGAGTGTCAGCGGTTTCTGCGTAGGTGGCCAATGACTGATCGAAGAGCTAAAAAAACAAGTTAGAAAATCCAAGCACCGAATAGACAACCTCAGTCACGATGCATTGGAACCCTCGGACGAATCCAGCGAACGAGTCGCCGGCGAGATCGAAGTGGTCCAACATCAGCGCCAGTCGCTCGTCCATCTTCTTCTTCGCCATCATCTTCAGGAAGACCTACAACAGTTGCAAATGCAGAAAAACAAACAAAAGCTTACGTCAATCTCGCGATTGGCTTGCTGCGAGGCAGCGTCGGAGTTAGCGAAGATCTTCAGTGCGACGAGGCAGCAGTCGCGGGTGTCCCAGCATCTCCAGAACACAGCGTTTTCGCGCACGGCTAACTTCTTGAGAGTGAAGTAGCTAAAATAAATCAAATTGAATGAGAGAAAAGTCACGATAGCGCGTACCGGCGTCCCAACAACATGTGTTCGTAGATGGGTGCATGCCCAATCGTGCCGAACTGGCAACGACCACGGAAAGTCGACGTGGCCGAAGCAGAAGCGTTGTTGCGGATGACTGGAATGCGGCGAGCACGGAAAGCGAAAGACGCAGAGGAGTTTTGCATTTTCGAAAATGTCGAAATTTCGAAATTCAATCAACGAAATGAACAACGAACGCACTTCCCCTCGCGCGCGGCCTAAAATGCGACCGTACACAGGCGTTTCGCTGTGGGACCCAGACTCAATTTGCACTCTCGATTGCAAACGCGCGCATGAACAATTGTCGCGCTTATTGCCAGTGCAGACGTGTGAAAGTCAGTTATACTTCTTCCGTAAACGCAAAGCAAACAAAATCAAAACTTTGGATCAATCAAGACACTTCCATTTGCTGCCTGTGGCCTCGTGGAGCCAATCGCAGTGTGGTGAGAGCCGTGTGAACACCGCTGAAACTGTTTCCTTAGATCCTCAAGCTCTTCTGGGCTAATTACCCAGTTTCTCATTCATTTCATCGTCGATCAAATCGTCGCGCTCGCTTCTCATGGCAACGGGGTAGTTGGCAAGGGTAGGTGTAAATGAAATAAGGAATCATTCGTATGGAGAGCTCAGCTCCCACGACACCCCATTGCAATTCCAAATTGCAATTCTCGTCTTGATTTCGTTGAAACTCCTGCACCAGTTGATGGTTCGTGTCGATCGGCGATCCGACGTCATTTCAGTTCGACGGCGCGTTCATTAACGCGACTTTCATCATCGGACTCTTCTTCTCCTTCTGAACGCACTCTCGCAAGCTCTAGAGCCACAGTACTCTCTCGCCACTGTTACATACCCAAATTCATTTGAAGTTCAATTGATTTTTGTACACAAATAGAGATAATTTACAACCGGTAGAAAGTTCCTTCTTGTATCGTGTCGGGACGCCGCTCGTCGGTACGATCTGCAAAGCGACCAACCTGCTCCTGAACACCTTGCGACGGTGCCTTCTGCCTTCAGTGCTTTCTCGTTAACCGCGCATCTCTGTGCTTCCATGCGACGGCGCTATCTCTGCGACGCCGCCGTCCGCCATTAAACCATCTACGGACCATCTACTTGACTCGCCGTCATCAACGTTCGCTTATCAACGTCGTTTATTTAGCGCATGTTCTTCTTCGATTGGCTTCCCTCATTGGCTGCCCCATAGTTGCCCTCATTGCTTCAGATTTCTTGTTACTGTCAGCATTCCGCTTCCTTGTCCTACACTGTCAGCATTCCGCCTTGCACATTTATGCGTCATTCTACGCGTTCGAACTCTCCCCACTATAACTGTGGACTAATTATGAGATTGTAACATCAGCAGTTGGCTTCTGAATTTTGTCGTCGAGTTCCGCCTTCAATCTTTATGTTGAATTTCCATCACTCTCACAGTTGCGTTCATTACAGTTGCGCTTCCGAACAGACGACTAAAGAGAAGATAATGCCACCGATTCCGATGCATCAGATGCCAAGTCCGACCGA
This sequence comes from Steinernema feltiae, assembly GCA_007213375.1. NCBI lineage: Eukaryota > Metazoa > Nematoda > Chromadorea > Rhabditida > Steinernematidae > Steinernema > Steinernema feltiae. The sequence continues at coordinate 17,249 of MQUG01003437.1, forward strand.
CCGGCGTCATCGCGATCGACTTGATGAGAGGCGCCACGGACGGTTTCCTATTGAAACGTCGAACGAACGAATATCAGCGAGTCATCGATGACCACCCATGAACAAACAACAGGGCAGGCGCAGCTCGCCGGTGACTGCTATCAGAACTTTCGGCGGCGCCGAGTTGTCGTCGCGTACGTGTACATAACAGCCGCCGTCGAAAAGACGGTGACGGAAGTGGTTTTTTAGTCAACGTGAAAATTACGGAACGCTCTCCATTCGATGCTCTAAAAAGATGCTCCAGCAATTGGCGCGTCAATGGGCATGCGTTCATTGTGGATTGTGGATCTTCTGCTTCTGTCGAGGAGCGTGACATTTCATGAGAAAAGTGAGAAAATCGAGTCTGGCGGCCGGCTGTCTGGTGAGACGCCTTCAAGAAGGCGATTCGGTCAGCTGCGCGGTCAGTCGACATGCTGTCAACGACTCTCTTCGGCTCCATCGCTCTCGCTCTCCTGCTCCTGCAGGGAGCAGCAACTCAGACGGTGACATTGCTGGGAGGAATCCGTACATTTCAATTCTGTTTCGAATTCTCTAACCACGTTTGTTTTCAGATGAGCAGTGCAAGTTGGATCGCTTGCAGCGGAATTACTTCCACGCGGTCACCTGTTTCGGATTCGTTCGCGTGTCGTTCAAGTACCAAACTTACGAATCCTTCAACGCCAAGGTCGACGGAATCCTCGAGGAAGCGAAGAAGCAGCGGGAAGCGGCAGGGAAGGACGTCAACTGCTCGACGCACTCCGTGACTCCATTCTACTACAGTGCGACGGAACTCCTCTTCGTGAGGTACCCGAAGGTCCACAAAGGCGACAAGCTGCAGGAAGACGAAAGGGACGTTTCGTACTGGATTGCGAATGTCACCGGAATGTGAGTTGTTTCTCTTTCTCTCTTTGATCGTTGTCTGTTCTTGCAGGACCGACCAGTTTGTGAGCTTTCCCGAAAGCCAAAATTGGACTCTGATCGGCAAAGGATACTGGGAAGACAAATTCAACAGGCTTTCTGCTGCCAAGCGAAAGAACGCCGTTTGCGATCCACAGTTTGTATGGCACAATATGAGGGACAAGAAAATTAAATTCCACTATTCTGTATTTCACTTGGATTCCAGAAAATTCGAAACGAATAGTAGATGCAAGATTGACAGAACAGTGAGATATAGATTTCAGAGATTTATTTCATTCTTTAATTTCAGCAATATTATGTTCGGTATGACCCACGCTTGCCAACAACACAAAGCGCTATGGGGTATGTCTTTGCCGAATTGGGGGATGCAATCTTTGTTCATTTAGGCATATGGTTTCAAGGACGCGGCGGATAGGGATGACTACTTCGCTACGCAACATTATGAAGTGCATTCTTTCCAGTCACGTCGCGAAAGGTTTGATTCAATCTTCCTCTTGTGAAATGTAGCTTTCTTCTGCACTACAGGAACCATTCTGATCAGTACTACTTCTTGTTTGGAGAGGTCGACCAGTGAGTCCTCCGCTTTTCCTTTTCTGTATTAATTACCGATGTTAAGAGAATCGCTGGACCTGATGATCAAAGGAGTACAAACGTATTATAAAATTAAATCAACATGCATTCTCCGCAAGTTCCGTCATGAGTTGGGTGAGCAAAACGTTGCC
>MQUG01003439.1:0-126966 GCA_007213375.1 Steinernema feltiae
CGGTTGAGACCTTTCGGCTCAATTCGAGACGAAGTCTGTCTGCTTTCTGAGCTTAAAAGGGGGCAAAGTCTCCCGACTGTCTTTCCAGTTCGTCTGCAGTCTTTCAGGTATGTCCGGTCTATCGTCATCGCTTAGAATTCCCAGGATCGTGATTGCGCGCTTGTGTGTTGGAGTCTGTCTTCTGCGCACCGATCCTTCCGTCTACTTCTGAGACTTTTGTATCATCAATCTCTCTGCTTTCAGATTATTCTCCACCAAAATGCTTCCTTTTCTCTCAACAATCTACTCCGCGGCGATGTTCTTCTTGCAAACCGACGGCGCCGAATGTGATGAGCGTGAGCCGTCTTTCCTCGCTCGCTCCGCCGATAGCGATGAGCTCGAGCCGACTTCCCTGGCTCGCTCCGCTGATGGCGCCCACTGTCACGGCGATTGTGACGATGCGGTCTCCAACGATTACCGAAAATGTAAGTTCCGTCCTTCCTTCATCTTAATTTCTTCATTTTTCAGCGGTTTTCCACGAGAGGATACGATTCTACCGATAATCACAGCAGTTTCAATTCTTCCGTCTCTTCCAGAAGCTCCAATTCTTCCGACTCTCTCAGCTGCTTCAAGTCTTTCGATGCTCACCACTCCCTACTTATCGCTCCGAGTCGCCCAAAGCCGGATTCCCGCGATTCTCCCAACGTTGAACGCGGCGCTGTCACTTCCGAAGACGCGCCCCGCTGTTCCGTGGAGAAGAATCGCGATTTCGGCGAAGGTTTTGATCGCGGTAAGCGCTCCTCCGTATGATCAGCCAATAAATGAGAATTCTTTCAGAAACCGCGATGCAAATAGCTCGACGCCTTTGCGATCTGGGCGATGAGTTCGAAGAGCTGATGATTGCGGCTTCCGAGGAGGAGCATCGAAGACGAACAGCGGTAGGTAGATTCATTCTCAAGTCTGTCAATTAACAAACGATTTCAGGTCGGAGCTGCTTGGCACTACGTAGCTGACCTCGTGCGTCTGGTGTACTGATGGTGCCATTGGCTTGAATCGCCTCCGATTCATCTCTCCGCGGTTGATGGGCAACGAAGCGCCCAGTCGCTACCACTTGTAAATATTGTATATAGTTTATTCTTTCCATTTTTGTATTTTATTTCATTTTGTACATAGTTCTTTCCTTTTAATCGTTGTTGTGTGTACGGGACAAGTTAGTGGTTAACTGCGACCTCCTCACTCACACACGGCATCGTCATCGCTGTGGATTCATTCCTCCGCCCCCATCATGCTGCTCCGAAACATCAGTTTATTCTCGGTTAGTTGACTCGCGAGTTATTTACCCGAATTCACAAAGTCGTCTTGAGTCGCCGAACTACTCGCACCATTGAAATTTTCAAGAAAACATTTATTGCGATTATTTCAGCCAACAATAAAAGACAACTATTTGTGGCAAGGTTAGTAGATGTCAAAATAACAAATAAAAAAACTGTTACCAGAACTGCAATCCGAATACATCGTCTACATCTTCCGCAGATAATCCAAACGATTCACCAGAATCGAGAACTGGATCGCATTCGATGATCGGCTCCACAGTAGGTTGCGGACTGTACGAGTAGGAGTGAACTTGATTCTGAGCGCCATGCTGTCCGTTCCATGTATCCGCAAGACGATTATCGACACTTTCCTCGGCCGAGTAGTGGCGGTGAACATTGTGACGACGCTGATGAATCCAAACGCGTCGGTTGCTTTCCGCACGATGTCGATTAGCCATTCCCATCTTCAGCTGCTCGCGAATCCAAACTAGATCGTCTTGGTAAATCTCCTCTTGTTCTGCACTTCGGGGGTTGTAATTGCGATTGCCTTGATAAACCGGCTGCTGTACGCCCCTTCGAGGTTTGCTGCCTTGATAGACCGGCTGCTGTTCTTCGCTTCGAGGTTTGATGCCTTGACTGACCGGCTGCTGTTCGTCGCTTCGAGGTTTTCCGCTTAGATAAAGCGACTGCAGTTCTTCACTTCGATGTCGAATTACCCGATTATCTTGATAAAGGCGGCTTCCGTCCTTCGCTTCGAGGAAGACTTGCTCGGTTGTTGTTGTTCTCATCAGATGATTCCACTTTCTTCAACGATTCTTTCTTTGCTTTCGGAACATTGAAGGTTACAACGTACTCTGTATCATCTTCCTTCAGTTGAAGGAATTCGGGCACGGCGTATACCCCGTGAGATTCCTGAAAATGATCATAAATTAGCCAGTCGTTACATTGGAGAGCGATTTACCTGTGCACGAGCTGGTGCCTCGCTCGTAAATTCACCCATTGCATCCTCGCTAAGAAGCTTTGGAGACGCATTCATAGTGAGTATGAAACCTGAAATATACAAACGTTTGAAGAGTTCAAAATTCAAGTTCAAAGAAAGTTCAAAATCAACAATGGAGAAACAAAGCAATGCAGTTACGCGGAGTGCCTAGAAACTGAAAGATCGTAACCAAAGCAATCCTTGTGGGACCGAATCAACTTATCTCGAGTCATCTCGAGCCGATCTCGAATCGTCGTAACCCAACACAGTGTGCGCCTTCTTCATACACCTTCCTAGCGCAGGATTCCGAAAAGATGAAGTATGCCAATGTGGTCCACCGTTGCTACGAATCTCGTGGTAGTGAAGAGACCTTCGCGTTTCCCTTCATTTACAACAAGAGAGTCAGCTTCATGTTCGAGAAGACTCAAGACGACTTTGTGAATTCGGGTAAATAACTCGCGAGTCAACTAGGCGAGACTGAAGTTTCGGAGCAGCATCGATGGGGGCGGAGGAATGAATCCACCGCGATGACGGCGCCCGTGTGCGAGGAGATCGCAGTCAACCACTAACTTGTCCCGTGCACACAACAACGATTAAAAGGAAAGAACTATGTACAAAATGAAATAAAATACAAAAATGGAAAGAATAAACTATATACAATATTTACAAGTGGTAGCGACTCGGCGCTTCGTTGCCCATCAGCCGCGGAGAGATGAATCGGAGGCGCTTCAAGCCAATGGCACCATCAGTACACCAGATGCACGAGGTCGGCTACGTAGTGCCAAGCAGCTCCGACCTGAAATCGTTTGTTGATTGACAGACTTGAGAATGAATCTACCTACCGTTGTTCGTCTTCGATTCTCCTCCTCGGAAGCCGCAATCATCAGCTCTTCAAACTCATCGCCCAGATCGCAAAGGCGTCGAGCTATTTGCATCGCGGTTTCTGAAAGAATTCTCATTTATTGGCTGATCATACGGAGGAGCGCTTACCGCGATCAAAACCTTCGCCGAAATCGCGATTCTTCTCCACGGAACAGCGGGGCGCGTCTTCGGAAGTGACAGCGCCGCGTTTAACGTTGGGAGAATCGCGGGAATCCGGCTTTGGGCGACTCGGAGCGATAAGTAGGGAGTGGTGAGCATCGAAAGACTTGAAGCAGCTGAGAGAGTCGGAAGAATTGGAGCTTCTGGAAGAGACGGAAGAATTGAAACTGCTGTGATAGTCGGTAAAATCGTATCCTCTCGTGGAAACCGCTGAAAAATGAAGAAATTAAGATGAAGGAAGGACGGAACTTACATTTTCGGTAATCGTTGGAGACCGCATTGTCACAATCGCCGTGACAGTGGGCAACATCAGCGGAGCGAGCGAGGGAAGTCGGCTCGAGCTCATCGCTATCGGCGGAGCGAGCGAGGAAAGACGGCTCCAGCTCAACGCAATCTGCGCCATCGGCGGAGCGAGCGAACGAAGAAGCCTCACGCTCATGGCTTTCGGCGCCGTCGGTTTGCAAGAAGAACATCGCCGCGGAGAAGATTGTTGAAAGAAAAGGAAGCATTTTGGTGGAGAATAATCTGAAAGCAGAGAGATTGATGATACAGCAGTCTCAGAAGTAGACGGAAGGATCGGTGCGCAGAAGCCAGACTCCGACACACAAGCGCGCAATCACGATCCTGGGAATTCTACGCGATGACGATAGACCGCACATACCTGAAAGACTGCAGACGAACTGGAAAGACAGTCGGGAGACTTTGCCCCGTTTTAAGCTCAGAAAGCAGACAGACTTCGTCTCGAATTGAGCCGAAAGGTCTCAATCGGAGACTGAAAGGTCACATGGTCGCAAAGTTCAAGCAGAGGGAGCGAAGCCTCAGATTCGACGCGCTGAAGCAATGAAGCGCATCAATTAAGCTTGGTGCGCCGCTGATTCAAATGCGAAAACAGAAGTCGGGAAGCCGAGAGAGAGCGCGAAAAGCAAAATCCGATCACGCAGATTGAGAATCGAGGAGCAGAGCAACGCGCATTTCGCAAGAGCAGCGAAGCGCCAAAACCAGAAGCGCGAATTTCGAAACGCGCATGCGCGGAAGCAGAAGCGCTGCTTCAGATTCAGAATTCTTCGCTTCGGGACGAACATGCCATCTGAATTCGTCGGATTTCTGGCGGGAAAGCGGAATCCGTCTTCAGTTGCGCAGCGTTCCTCGATCCGAACTTCAGAATTCAAAGCGCGACGCTCCTCTGCGTTTGAGAGATTTCCAAGAATCGAGCGCTTCGATGAACATTTCGAACGTGAGAATCGCGAACAAACCAGGCGCGAACGAAGCGACCCAACGATCCAGCGCAGCGCACAAGTCAAGAAGAAGATGAACCGAATGATGACAAACGACAACGAGGATAAATAATCATTTTATTAGACAAGACACACGACAATACAGCGAGAGAAGAGACTTCTAGGGGTTGTACTCGATGGGGAGGTTCTTGCGGCGGACCATGCCGTCTCCCTGGAACCATTCGCGGCGGAACTGCTTGGCGGCGCCATCCGGGGTGTTGGTCCATTCGATGGTGATGCGGTCGTTGTTGGTGTCCTCCTGGCCGTAGACGAAGCAATCGCAGGAGACGGCCATCAGCACGGCTTCCTTGGGGTCCAGAACTCCGCAGGGAGGGTCCACTCCGAGACGCTTCATGTTGGTGGTCTTGATGGCCCATCCGATGCGACGTCCGCCGGCGTTGGTGATCTTGATGTGGTAGGTGTGCTTGTCATCGTAGGGGGCGTTGAAGACGATCTTCGTGCCGGGCTGGGTGTTGATGTCTCCTGGGGGAACGGATTGAGCCATTGCTGCTGCTGCTGCTTGGATTGCCGCTCGTTTCGGCGCGCTTTTCTACCGCGCAAAGTGTCCGTTGTCTCATCGGACGGCGCTGTGAGTTGGCAATATTTGAACGCGAACGTGCCTGACAGACAAAATGGCGATTCGCCTTCATTCTTCATTCCACAATGAAACTAACCACTGTTTTGGTCGCTCTTCCCGCTCTCGCCGGCGCTTCGCCTCTTCGCGGCAAGGAGTACTACGCCGAAGTGTTGAGTGAAGCCTACGCGAGAAGAAGTGAACCGTAAGTTGATGTGTTTATGCTATTTCGAATGATTTTTCGTTGCAGAGATCCATCGACCGAGATTCAGGTCGTGCTGCTGTTTATATGTGCCACTGCGCTCATCTGCCTGGCCGGACTGAACTGCTGGGAGTGCCTCCGTTCTCACAACATCCACAACGCCGGTGAGAATCAGAAGCCTCGCCTGAATATCGACAAAACGATTGCCGCCATCGTTAAACGCCAGAAATCGCTGCGGACGGTCACGAAGCTCTGAGTCGTCAGATTTATTCTAGGTCGAAGGGTGTTCTATCTACACCGACGAGCGTATAATAAATGCTACCACGATTTGACTATCGAATTATGTACATACTCTCTCTCTTATTCTCAATTTTAGGATTGCACCTCCGCAATGGCGAGCGGCGAAGCCGATTTCGCGGTCATGGAAAGTGGAGGAGCAGAAGCAGCCATGACGACGGTCGCATTCATCGCGGACCTTTCGTTTTGGAGCGATTTGTTGAGCTGTTTGTGACTTTGAGCAAGCTGAAACGATTTGATTAAATATTTCATAATTAGCCCGGATGCCCACGGAGAAGGATGGATGCGTGAAACTTACTTGTTTCTGGAGAGCGCGAATTTTATCGTTGTGCGTTTCCGTCTGATCGTCGATGCGCCTCTGCATCTCCATTTGTTTATTCCGGGCGTCCTTCTCCTTACGAAGAAGATCCGCATTGAGTTCGGCGATCTGCAAAAATACTCCCAAGCTACGGTCACACCAACGTACCATCGCAAATTACCTTCTTATCGCGTTCGTGAATCGTTTGATCCTTCTTCTCCACCTTCATTTGCAGATCGTGAATGTCGCTACGAAGCTGCTGGACGAGGAGAATCTGCTCGTCGCTACCCGCGGTGTTCGTCGATTGCTTGGGTATTTTATTGGGAGGTTGGCTAGAGGTGCCTCCCGAAGCGACGCGTTTGACGTGGCTATGCTGATGCGGCGGAGGCTTTGAGGAGGACGAGGCGTGTTTGGAACTCGCGTTGGTCTTTGACGAGTTTTTGGAAGACGAGGACTTGTCCTTTTGGCGATTAGGATTTTCGTGCGCCGTCATTTCGCACAGGCGACAGAGGACCGGTTTGTCCTAATTACGCGTAATAAGAAGAATCAACGAGGCAACAGCAGCTTACACGTCCGTTCTTCACAAACGCTGACTTGAGCTTACACTTGCTGCACTCGACCGGGGGCCCGAGTTTGCGCTCCGAGTGGCAGCAGTGGACGCATTTCTCGTCGACAAAAGCTGCTGGCAATTGACAGTACTTGCAAACGCAGGGCTAGAGATTTTAGATTGCTTTTGTAGGGAGTGTGCGACTTACTCGGCCGTATTTTTCCTGATTCTTCTTGCATTTCGGACAATGCGGGCCTCCGCTCTTTTCGTCAAGGTTCGACCGACAGAGGCCACACTTTTTCATCGTTTTGATCCAAGCCTGAACTCGCCGATTTATTCACGTTGCAAAGGAACGACACGTATACAGTGCATCACACATTAGGCGGTGGAGAAGCAACGCTGAAGAGATGGTCAGCGGTCGTCATCACAGTAGGACATGCATAAAAAATCAATCAATCGTGGCGGGACTCATAATAAGCCACAGCGACGATTGATGCTGACTTCGCGACCCAACTATTCTTTCGCTTACACTGAGCGATTAATTAGCTGATTTATAACAACAATGTCGTAACAAACAAAAGATGAAAAACTTTAAGCTTCGGCCTCGCTACCTTCTTCTTCATCATCGGCGATCTGGAAGTAGCGGAGCTCGTACGAGTTCTTGTTGGAGGAGACAACACGGAGCCAATCACGGAGGTTGTTGCGCTTCAAGTACTTCTTGGTGAGGTACTTCAGGTAACGCTTCGAGAAAGTGGCCTTCTCGGCGCTAAGGACAATCTTGGACTTGTCAGCTTCGAGGGTGATTCCGGAAGTAGCGAGCTGTCCAACCTTTCCGCCGACCTTGATGCGCTCCTGGAGGAAAGTTTCCTGAAACATTGCATAGCCATAACATTCGGTAAAAATCAAGATTGAAAATATGAATAGGGCATAAGCTTGGCAAGTCATTGAAAAGCATGGAGAATACAAGCAATTTGGGGACAACGGCACTCGAAATTATGGAAAATCATCAATCAACTTACGAAGGAAGCGAGCTTCATGATTCCGTCCTCAACGGGGTGCTTGCACTCGATGTTGAACTTGAACGACTGCTTGCTCTTCTTCTTCTTGTTGAGCTTAAGCTCTGGCTTGGCGACCTTGCGCTTGTAGATGGCCATTACTACGAATTAACCCTGCAAAAATAGATGCATTTTAGCAAGTTCGATCGTGACGGTCAAAATAAGGCGCCAACTGCATGTAACAAGCAAGCTTATCAAACAACACGCTGCAAATATCAAAACAACACAACAATATTCCATAAATCGAATTCTTAGAAAATTCCAATTCGAAAATCTCTCCCAAAAAAATTGAAAGGCATCAGCGCCGCCCAAACCGAGCATGCGAACTTTCAATATTTTTGAAAAACTACTGTCGTCTAGAGTCGTGCCGGGACCACTCTTCACTCCTTCGTCAGTGTAGGCCAGTTCGTTTGGTGCTTTCGGACTGTCGTGAGTTGTCTTTTCGGATATTGAGCTACTATTGAAACGTTTCTTGATGCTTTTCGCTTGTGTTGTAGTGTTTTTCGAGATATATTCCTGACTCATTGCTAAAATTTGACTTATCTGCAGGGTTAATTCGCAGTAATGGCCATTTACAAGCGCAAGGTCGCCAAGCCAGAGCTTAAGCTCAACAAGAAGAAGAAGAGCAAGCAGTCGTTCAAGTTCAACATCGAGTGCAAGCACCCCGTTGAGGATGGAATCATGAAGCTCGCTTCCTTCGTAAGTTTAAAATTGTTGTGATCACCTTCCGCAGGCGTCAGAGTTGTCGTCTCTGAATGTCCTTGCCGGGCTTAGGGTGCAGTCCTGACAAGACTGAAGCGTCCCTATTAAGACCCGACTCGTTTTCAGGAAACTTTCCTCCAGGAGCGCATCAAGGTCGGCGGAAAGGTTGGCCAGATCGCCACCTCCGGAATCACCCTTGAGGCTGACAAGACCAAGATCACTCTTAGCGCCGAGAAGGCTACTTTCTCGAAGCGTTACCTGAAGTACCTCACCAAGAAGTACTTGAAGCGCAACAATCTCCGTGATTGGCTCCGTGTTGTCTCCTCCAACAAGAACTCGTACGAGCTCCGCTACTTCCAGATCGCTGATGATGAGGAAGAAGGCAGTGATGCCGAAGCTTAAGTCTTCGACTGTTATTTGTTGAAATTTTTGTTATAAAGATGTTTTTTAATATCGTGTATTTATTTGGCTTCAAGCATTTCTCAATTCCTCAAGCATTCTGTCGGCTTCAGCTTCCATCATTTCGGCTTCTTCCTGCATTGCGAGGGCAGCGTCGTTTGGATCAATTGGGTCATCCAAGTGGTGCAATCCTGAGAACAATCGCTTCCTCGGTGATAATAAGATGTCTTTCGCTGTTCCATCGTGTAGCTTCTTTCCAGCCTTGATTCTTGTTGGTGCTGTTTTTGCCCGAGAAGTTCCAGCTTCATCTATGTTCGCCGCAATCTGCGATTCAATCGTTTGCATCAGCTTTGTCGTATTTCTCAGGCTGCCTTCGTTGTCGTACAAGTGTTTATAGGCCGGATCGTCAGCCACCGTCTGCCTACGCTTACGTCCGGAATCGTCCTGCTGCTCGCTCTGCTCTCGTTTACCTCTTGCAGCGCGGTCACGTGTAGCACGTCGTGTCTGATACATTGACTGGCGAGACGTTGATGGCTGCTCGATTTCAATACAGGCGCATCTCGCCTGTGTGTCGATGCGTTTGAGCTCGTCCGCAGGGCCGCTTTGGATAATCTGACGGCTAATCATCGGAATCGGCGTTTCAGATTTCATTTTGCTGTACTGCTCGTGGATTCTCTGCAGCTGCTGCAGCGTTGAGTCGTTTTTGAGCGCGTCCAAGTGCACTAAACTCTTCTGGTTAGTCTTTTTGGGCATCGGCGTTTCGTCTCGATATGCGTGCTTCTGTCTGCTCAGCATTTCATACTGAAATTTCGTGTTACTGGATCATTAGGTCGGCGTGGTTGAAACGCTTACATCTCTGTCGAATGCGAAAATCTGGAAAGCGTTGGCGTCGAAAAGGCGGAAGAGGCAGAATGATGCGTCGAGGTTTCCGTTGGCCGCGAATGCTTCCACTGCTTTCGTTAGGTGATTGTATTGATCGGCGGTGACGCGGATCAAGCACACGTGCTTGTTCGGTTGCAGGGAGAAGAGGCTGTAGGTGAGATATATGCCGAAAACTTGCGCCTAAATGAATTCACCGTGTTTGGTAGCAGAGAAAGGGTACAAAAGAGTTGTCGCGAAACGTTTCTTGTGACTTGCAGGGAGAGTTGAGCCCCGGAAAGTTGCTTTTGCCAAAGGATCTTACGACGATGGCCGGGGTTTAGCGCTCTTTGCCCTGTAGCTAATTGACTTACCACATACGAATTCTCCTTCCGCAGTATCGAGGGCTCGCATGGCGTCAGCACGTATCGCTTTGCGGCATCTTCAAAGTCGGGAGGAAAGATGTAGGAGACAGCGATTTGAAGGACGCGTTCTGAGAACTGAAAAACCTCTTTTGTACCTGGAAACGCCATCAGCACGTACCTCAATGAGTTCCTCAGCTGTACAGTGACCCAAATAGATTGATGTAAACTCCTTTTCACCGTAGAGAGCGGAAAATTGTTCGAAACCACAGGTGTTGAGCTGTTTATAGCGTTCATAGAGGTTCGCGATGTCGATGGCGGCGCCCGCATGGATCGGCTTGTAGAGTTCTTTGTGGACAGTTCGCGCTGTAAACTCCATTTTCAGGGATTCTCGGGGAGAATAGCGACCAGTGAGGAATAATTAAATGGCGATTAGCGCATTGATGTTCGCATTCGATTTCAAATTTCGAATCTCGAGCAACGAATCTGCGCGGTTTTCACAGGCAAATCGTGTCGGGATCCGAGCGCGGTCTGGGTGGTTGGTAATTTGATCGACTTTCCCATGAAAGATAGCTTCACACGTCAGTTTTATATGGCGGTTATCTGCTTCTGCGTGCTATCAGCCCTTAACACTTGATATGATCGGTGTAAAGTGCCCTGGACAACTCCAAAGTAGTTTCGCAAATCTTATCTTTTCCCTCCCATTTCGCAGCAGACGTCGAAAGTGTCATGAAACGTGTGAACTGCACAGACTCTCCCTCTTCCAGTGCCTTAGCTGTGCCCACCTACGCTCATTCGTTCTCTTCCAAATGTCCCTGGCCGACCTGCCCTTCGATATCGTCTACGACGTCCTCTCGCTCGTCGATTTTCCCACCCGACCGCCGCCAACGTCCTCTGACCCCACGAAAGCCGCTTACAAGCCCGACTATGAAACCTTTGAACTGTTCCAGAAGCTCTGTGGTCCGTGGAATCGCGCGCTTCTGAAGCTCAAGTATGCAGAGATCAACAGAGTCGTCTTTGAGGAGGCTACCGTTGACTTCCACTTGGGTGAGCTCTATCTGTTCCCACATCAGGTGCGCACTAACGACGTATGCTGCGTCGTTTCCTTTGACGAAGACCTCTCCCAGATCCGCACGATCCGAACTTCCACAATCAGGATCGATCATGCGGAACCTTCGGAGTCGTGCCCAGTTGATGTGAAGACGCTTGCCGAGCTGTTTCACGAGCCGAAGGAACTGACCGTCAAGAACTTGACGTCCAAGAATCGCGTGGAGGGCGAATTCTCGCCCATTTGACTCACGATTTCACCGATATCCACATCGAGAACGTGCAGGGCCAAGCGAGGGCGCTGAAGAAGTTCCTCCCGAAAGCCATGAAGTCGCCGAAGCTGTCCTTCTGAAAGTAGAGAACTGCCGCACCTACAAAACCTTCTCCGACGACGTTCTTCATTGATGAAGAACAGCGACTGCAGAGAAATCCGAATCGAGCGCAGCAAGCACGTTGACTACGCATTCTACGAGTCGATCATCGCGTGGTCGAAGCAAGAAGGCGCAGGAAAGAAGAGAGAAATCTACTTTTCACTTCAAAAAGACGCCGGTCAGCGACTTCACGGGGAAATTGGCGATGTGCAAACGCGTCGCTTCTTTCCGCACACCGACAACAAGACGAGCGGTGCATATGTTTGTTTGTACGATTGCCGTAGCTACAATGCAAGAGTCAGCCTAGTATAAGAATTCTATTTACCATAATAAATCATAAACCAATAATCTCGCAATCAGTCCTCCATCGTTGGATCCGTTTTCAGCGACTTCTCCTTCTTCGCTGACAGCTGTGCCTTCTTCGCCGACTGTTCCTTCTTCGCCGATTGTTCCTTCTTCGTCGATTTCTCCGCCATTCTACGAGCTACCAGATACTCCACGCCTGATCTTCTCGATTTTTTCGTCTTGACCGCAGTGCCGCTCTTCAAAGAAAACGGTTCCGGGGATTTGATCGACGATTTCACCGGCTCAATTTGCTTTTCCGTTGCCGGAGATGAAGGCGGCACAACAGGCGACGACTTCGGAGGAGGAACATCCTTGACGGGAAGCTTCGGTCGCTTCTTCTGCTCGTTCTTCACTTTCTCAATCTCCCGCCGCTTCAGCGCGTTGTAGCCCTTTTTGTAGAAGTCCTTCGATACTTTTCCGCGTCCGTTTCCTTCCACAATCGAGTCTTCCGAACTTGAAAACGTCACGTTCCGGCCGACCGGTTTCTTTCCTTCTTCCTTCTCCGAGTGATCTGCAGCGGAAACGAGGCATCCGTCGCTCAGCTCATCGTGCCACACGTTCGACGGCTCCTGCGCAATGTAGTTGCTTCCATCGAGTAGCGGGTCGCATGCTTCCTTCGACTTCTTCGCCGACTTGCACTTGACAGGAACTTTCGGTAGCGCCTCCTTCGAGCACGATTTGTTGAGCTCAATCGCGATGGCTGTTTTCGGTTCCTCCGGCAACTTCTTCTCCTCGATTTGGGGTTTCACATCCTTCTTTCTGCGACAGCGCCAGACCCAGAACAGCACGAACCCAACCAGAAGCAGGACAATCACGTTGGAGGTGATAACAATACCAATCAGAGCTCTGGAACGAGAAATGAATGAATGAAAAGTGATAAACTGGCAGAGAAAATACCCAATAGGTACACCAGATGCATCCGTTCTGCTCATCGAAGCGAATCGAAGCCTGTTGCACCGACCACTCGCGAAAATGAATGAAACTGACAATGAACAAACCATGCGCTGGCAAGTTGCAGACACGTTGGATGAAATTTTGCAGAGTTTCGGTTTGAATTTTTGACCTCGAAAATGGCATTTATGTTAACGACTACAGCTTCTCCAAGAATCAGAGCACCTGCATCGAGCAGCTCAATTTATTGGAATGTGTTTTGAAGACCCAAATTGAGTATTTTTGGGCTTTTCAGGTTGATTCTAAACGACAACAGGCACTATTGCGCTCTGTATTCTCAGAGATGAGCAATCTCACGCGACCTCGTTTGATTAATCGAATCTTCCTGCATCATAGCGCATCGCTTCGAGAATCGTTGCAAAAAAATCGCGCGATTCTCGATTTTTCTGGTCGTTTGTTTATTTCGAAAACCGCTCGCTCGTTTTATTTTATTTCTTCTTGCTTTGCGATGAATCTGTTTTTCGAATTGAATTGAAGTCAGCAATCGCTCGCTTTGCGGTATCGCTCGTTCTCTCTGTTTACGTATTGCTATGTATTCAATATCAGCAGCGTTGAAGCTGTATTACCGCCCGAACACGTTATCTTGACGTATTGATCATTATTATAATTTGCCATTTCCCCTCAAATTCCCATTTCAGTCATGACTTTCGAAGCATCAACAAAGTTGACATTCACGTCGGAAATCCGAGGAGTGCTGCAGCCAGACCCCATTGAATGGAGAGATCTGGTCTGGTCAGTCTCCGGCGAGCTGCATGAAAATGGCATTTGGGACTTTCATCTGACGTGTACGAAGAAGAACGACCGTTTCGTTATCTGGAACTGCTACGCGTTCGGTGATATCGTAGTCGATGGACAGCGCTTTGAGGTATTCTTTAGCTTTGTTTTCTCACGTAATTCTGCGTTTAGTGGGCGAATGCGTTCTTCAAGGATGTTACCACAACGACTGTCGTCAGCAAATATCCTCTTATCGAAAATGTGGCGTCGACGAGCAAAATTGATATCGTAGTGTTTGTCAATGTTACGAGGTAAGATTTCACATTATATTGGAGCTTTTTTAGAATCATTTTCAGCTCATACTGCGTAAATCTACAAGATCCGATGAACAGCATGATTCGCAGTGAACAGGATAGGGCTGTAACGCATGTCGATGGAACAGTTCTGTATTTGTCCAAAGCAGTAGGAATTTAGGTGTTTGAGGGAACGATATGATTGTAATTTTAGTTTCTGCAAGATCGGTCTCCATTCTTCAACAGCTTGTTCAATCTGGATTTCAAGGAGAAACTAGAGAATCGATTTGAGCTTCGTGAGCTGAATATCGATCATTTTGTGAATCTTCTTTCGTACATGTACCCTGCCGATCGAAAGATCAATTCGAGTAAGTTTTGTGATTAAACTATGCCAAGTGCTCAATGCAATTCAAAAAATTTCAGTGGAAATGTGCGAGCAACTGCTGAACGTCGTCGATCGCTTTGGCTGCGACTCTGTGAAAGCCGTTTGTGAGATGTACCTCGTACACGCCGGCGAAACAACTGCCTGCCAAGATCTGAACGAGCGTTACGCTTTGGGAATCGTTAATTCGAATCCATGTGCATTCAGTGTTCCGCCGCGTGAATCAGAAGTGTCCACCCTTGAAATGACGGTAAAAGCGGAGGAATATGAGAATCCATTTGCATTGGCTGGAAAGAGATGGCCGTTGAAGGAGGCGAAAGTAGTTTATTCCTCGAATCGTGTGAATGTTGGAGACTTTACCTGGTAAGAGGTCTTTCTTGTTCATAACTTACTCTATGAGCGAGTTTAGGCGCGTGCACGCATTCTCTAGAACTCCAGAAGAGATTGAACAGATCTGCGTTGAATGCACGAGGCCAGAGAATCTCGTTATGTGGCGGTGTGAGGCTTTCGGGGAAATTGTTATTGAGCAAGAGCGTGGTGAGGAGACAAAAAAGATCCTCTCAGAATGCTGGCGTGAGCAGTTCAGCACTTGCGGGACGTCCAAGTTTGTCAAGATTGAGAAATTCATGCAGAATCTCATCAAAGGCGACTTGAAGATTCGAGTTAACGTCCAAATCATCAGGTAGGACATGTTTACCCCTACAATGTGGCAAACAACCACTCGCTCAGGTCTTACTGTATCAATCTTTACGAGCCAAACTGCATTGACTCGATGTGTTTGATCATGGAGGGCCAGAAATTGTATGTATCGAAAAAGCTGCTCTATGAGAACTGTGGATTGTTCCGCACACCAGGATTAGTTGTCCTGTTAGACGAGGATGGCCAGGAGACCTGTGCTTTTCCCGAAGTGAAAATTAAGGATTTTGTTGATTTCCTAGCGTTCCTCTACCCAATTAGCGACAAAATTGAGTGTAGCGCCAACGTGGAACACCCACATCCTGACGAGTGCATCGAGGAAGTGCTCTGCACGTCGTTGGCCGATTCCGCGGATCTGTTTGGATGCCAGCTTGTCAAGAATGTTTGTGAAGCGCACATTCTTCGGTACAAGTTGCCAGTGGAGAGGGATGCCGTGATTAACTACAAACTGGACACTGTTCGTCGTCGCCGGTTCGGGAATTAGGATGTTTAGTTTGTTGATTTGTTGCTAGTTTTTTTCTTATAAAGTTGTTGCAAATTTCGTCATGACGGTGGTGCGTCGGTCGCTAGAGCGACAAGTGTGCGGTGGCCATTTTTTGTCTAGAGATTGAAAACGTGAATGTGAGACACGCAAGCGCCGGTCGCTCCGGTTAGTTTCCTGCTGCAAAGCGAAACGGTCGGTGCGCAAGATGCTCTTCTCAATCGCCGGCAAGACGGTCAACGACAAGTGCTCCAACGCCAATGAGCTGGTGCCGAAGGAGGGTCTGCTGAACGCGAAGGCGAAGAACCAGAAGCAGATCGTCTGCAAGCGTTGCCAATCGCTCATTTTCCCGCAGAACGTGGTCGGATACGTTGAAAGTGAGTTGTTTTCCGATCGAATTTTAGTGCATTTCACCGATTTCAGATGTTGAGATGGACCTGAAGAAGATGAGCGTCGGCGGAGAGGAGAAGTTGCCCTGCGAAAAGGTGAGAACTCTGATAATTGCTGCTCTTCAGTTGGTAGTTTTAGGTGGTCTGGTGGTGGTACACGGAGAGCGATCTGGTCTTCGACACCGTGGGATGGCAGACCGTGGAGGGAAAGAAGGTGTTGATGTGCGGCGACTGCGAATATGGACCTTTCGGACGGCGATCGGATGACAACAAGAAGTTTTACGTAGCCGTCGAGCGTGTCGCCTACATTTGATGATGTGTGGATGGTATGATGATAAACACGCATAAGGGAGAAATTTTATTGACATTTCTGTTTCTTTATGGCACATTACGATAATTTCGCACGAGAGCTTGGTATTTAGGCGGCTGGATTCGTTCTTCGCGGGACGGATTCAGCAAGTCGAACATTTGAAATCTCGACTCTCCGATCTGCGTCCAGTATTCCTGATAGGTTTCGCCTTCCAGGAAGCCCTTGAAGAATTCGTCGCCTTCTTTTGCTGCATCCCAGGGCGATTCTAGAGTGGCAACGTAGACCAGGACGATTGCCGCTGCCCAGAGGTCGCCATCTTCTGCGCAGTACTCGCCCAGATCGAACGCTTCTGGTGGAAGATAGCCGTCTGTCCCACACGGTTCCTGGAGGATTGGACATTCTCCCTTGTCCACGTAAGCGAGGCCAAAGTCGGTGATCTTCAGGCTCAGGTCGGTTATCGAAGTGACGAGGAGATTTGCGGGCTTGATGTCACGGTGGTAGATGCCCATTGCATGGAGGTAGGCGAGACCGTCGATGATCTGGTCGTAGAGCTTCCAGGCTAGTTCTACGGGAACCGTTGCGCCCGCGGTGTCAATGTGGTCTTGCACGCTACCGTAGCAGACCCGCTCGAACATGAGAACCCCAATTGTTGGGAAATCCAGCGGTACGACATTGCCGATGAACGCGATGATGTTCGGGTGGTTGCATTCCTTCAGCCGTTCCAGAACTTTGGCTTCCCGGTCGAATTCTCCCTTTTCCTGGCTTGTGACGTACGGGAGAACCTTGGCGGCGACCGAGAGCCCCGAGAACCGCGCTGCGAAGACGCCTCCGAAAGCTCCGCCGCCTAGGTAGGCGTCGATTTCGACCCATCCGCCCGCGGTGGCCAGTGAGCATCCTTCCATCGAGTTGAGCGTGTTCGTAAACTCGTCTTCGGGCGATTCCTCGGTCTCGAATTCCATTTCTTCGTCCGAGAAGTAGACAGTTGCGTAAGCTGGAGCGGCCTGCATGATTTTGAGTTGCTTGGTGCATGCTGGAGATGCTGACAGCATATATATACACGTAGCATTGCTTGTTGGCCCTGCTTTTGGGGAAGCTATGCTCAAAATTTAAGCTTGCTTTTTATCGCCAAATCAAAATCGGAAGAGCCATTTGAGGCTCAAATGTCCTATTTTTGTCCCCCAGAGGTACTGTCGAAAGAAAGAAAGCCTCGCCTGTCCGCCGGAACTGATCAGATATCAGTCAACGATCAGACAGCGCCGCTCTGCGCCTTTTACGTCGCAGCGAGATGGTGGCAATTCACGTGAGTTAGAGTGCGAGGGTGCGAGAGATGGATGAGTCACTCGCGATTGTTTGCGACAGGTAAACGCTACTCGTAAACCTTTCACGCGCATCCTTTGTCTCCTTCTCTTTGGCCTTGAACATTCACTTGATTGATGATCTGCAGTTCGGTCCTCCATTTCTGGTTAATTTTGGCTGCTTCTTATACTTTTTGTACTTTTTTGGCATATTGGTTTCTGTCTTAAGGCGATGACTAAGCTTCATATGCTTTGTCTCCTATGCGGGTTCACAGCAGGCGAAGACGCATCGGTAACGTAGCCAAGCGCTTTGTCTCCGACTACTGTGCTCCCTAATCTGCGCGACCGATCCACAGATACCACAGATACCATAGTCTCAAAACGTAATTTTATCATATCGAATATATTTAAGTTACAAAAATGTAGCGAAGTTTACTTCCCGGCGCTTTTCTCCTTCTTCAGCGTCTGCAATTCAACTTCCGAGGAGTAGATTGTGATTTCCGTTTCCACCACAGTAGTCCGGGCGACTTTGAGTTCCTTTAGCTTTGCTTCGTGTTTTTCGACCAGCTCTTTGTTGTCTTTTCTTATTGTCTCCAGAGTTTGTTTTGTTGTCGCTATTTCTTCGTCGAGCTCTGCTTCCGTGTCATTTAGAGCAGATTCAACTAGAACAAGGTCTTGGGCATCCTGAGTCTTCAATTTCTGGTAATTTTTGGCTGCTTCGTAATTAATCAGAAACATTGAATTCATGAGAAGAGCTTCAAAAACATTTTTGTTACTTTTCTTCAGTTCTTCAATTTCAGTTTCCTTGGCAGGCGCGGCCTCCTTGTCGGTCACCAATTTGGCCTTTGAATCGGCAAGTTTCTTCTCGACTTCCTGAATCTTCTTGTCAAAGTCCGCGGCGCTCAGCTGGCCGTATTCGAGGACCTTCTTCTCGGCCTTCAGCGCTTCCAGCTTTCGCTTATTCTCGTTCACTTCTTTCTTCGTTTTCTCCAGCTTTTCCTTCGCGTCCTTGAACGCCATTATTACCTTTTCGGATTTTCTGAGAAGATCCTTTTCAGATGCCTTTCCTTTCGTTGAAGCAATGACTTGTTCGGCGAACTGACTTCTTAGTTCCAATTCCGCAAGCGCCGCTTCTTGGGTCTCCACATCTGGCTCGGCTTGTTCCACAGTCGTGGTGAGCTTCTTAATTTCCGCCTCGAGTTCTGCGATTCGGGCGGCGTTCTTGTTGTTGTCTGAAAGCGTTTGGAAAACGTGAAGCTCCAACCTCAGATCAATTACTTGGAACAGTGGGGTTATTTCCAACACCCGGAGTCAGCGGAGCGCACGCGTAGACTGTGGCGAGGAGCGCCAGGAAGCAGATCAATGAACGGGCCATCGTCGTCGGTAGAACAGCGACTGACTGGCTGCACAGATGGCTAGTGAACAAGCCAACACTATTTATATGGGTTCGCGTTGAACGGTGGTTCCTGGTTCATTCGGCTCATCGTTATCCGAAAAAATCGCGCTTTCTTTGTCTCAGAGTTTCAAACAAAGGCTTTGCACATGCAGATGTGACTATCTCCTGCAATGACACAAACTATCTCCCGGCGCATAGTTCGCATCGATCACCGACCGAGCGATTGTCTCCGCGGGTTGCTGCGGGCGTTTCGTTTGCTGCGGGCGTTTCGTTTGCTCGTTTGCAAACCCAAGAATTACCGTTAGCTGGTGTCGAGGTGCTGGAACAAACATTGTCAAAGTTAGTGATATAAACGGCCTTTTCGATCATGATTCAAAGCCGATTCGTCTACAAGAAAAAGCTTCAAATTCTTGACGTTATCTTCAGAGCAAACATCTTCATCATCGTACAGATGTTTGCTTTGTTTTGTGCGGTGAAAGCTTCAACGACGTGGTGAATCTACCTCAATTCATTCGTTTCTTTTCTCGCTTCACTGTGGATCATTTAACACTTTGTGATTTAACTCAGGAATTAAGCGACGAACTCTCGCGAAATGAACTTCAGGCTACGCATTTGTTGCTATCCAACCATGCGGGTATTTGAGACTATTTCAAAAATTATATTGGAAGACATGAATGCAACGAGTTGACTTTGCTTGATGATGATTGGCCGCCTGAAGTCAAGAACGACCTTGAAACCTTTGTTTGCAGACCGGAATTCAAATCCTTGACGTCGAGTTTCAGGAACTTGAGCGCAGATTGGTTGACGCAAATTGTTGCTTACTGGAAAAGTGTGGATTCACCGTGGAAATCAGCTGAGATTCACGAGGGCGAACCAAGAGATCACGCAATAGGAAGAGAACTCCGACAATGGTTGGGCGGCCGTTCCTGTCGGAGAAAGAAGAGGAGAACATTGTTTCTGGATTGAATCTTCGATGCATTATTCAATACTCCATTTTGATGTCATTTCAGACGTCTCAAAGAGCTGTTAAAATGCAATGATTTGTCGAAAGTACACAACTGTTCCAGACGCTCAGGAATGGCGTTTTCAATCATTGTGGCGGCATAGACAGTCTGCATTTGAAAACAACGCAAATTGGTAAGATGTCTGTTGGGTTTTGAGCAAATCCGTGCAACGTCCGCAGCGGAAGTGCACAAAACAAGCTCTGCAGGCGCACTGCGAGGTCAGAGCATGTGCTCTCAGTCACAAAAGGCAAGACAGCGGCAAAACCAGTTTTTAACTTTTCAACTCTTCTTGGCACTTGTTACTACTTGCAGTCGTCGCGCTTATGTCAGACCACGGGCGCTTTTGCCAAATGTGCATTTTTTGCAAATCTAGTGATTGCAAATTTTGTTGTTTTGAAATTAAAGCAGTGTAACAGTAAATAAATATTGTCAAAGTTTTTCAAAGTTTCAAGAAATGGATTTTTCAATCATAAACAAGACAGCTACTTATTGCCATATCTGCTATAAACGGTAGAGCGCCTTTACTTTGCAGACACATAAATTAATTCAAAATTGACCTTTTTGAGATTAAATTCTTCTTAAAAATTCAATAAAAATTGACGTTAAATTTACCGTGAAAGACATTAATTTTGCTTCTTTCCTTGCAGTTTTTCCAAATTTTCCGCGCAATGGCGACTTGATCGAACTTTCCCAGTTCATGATACTGAGTTTATGATTCATGATACATGATACCAGCCAAGCGCTGCGCCTTTGACGCCTTTGAATATCGATCATTTTGTGAATCTTCTTTCGTACATGTACCCTGCCGATCGAAAGATCAATTCGAGTAAGTTTTGTGATTAAACGAGGTCAAGTGCTCAATGCAATTCAAAAAATTTCAGTGGAAATGTGCGAGCAGCTGCTGAACGTCGTTGACCGCTTTGGATGCGACTCTGTGAAAGCCGTTTGTGAGATGTACCTCGTTCACGCCGGCGAAACAACTGCCTGCCAAGATCTGAACGAGCGTTATGCTTTGGGAATCGTTAATTCGAACCCATGTGCATTCAGTGTTCCGCCTCGTGAATCAGAAGTGACCACCCTTGAAATGACGGTAAAAGCGGAGGAATACGAGAATCCATTTGCATTGGCTGGAAAGAGATGGCCGTTGAAGGAGGCGAAAGTCGTTTATTCCTCGAATCGTGTGAATGTTGGAGACTTTACCTGGTAAGAGGTCTTTCTTGTTTGGATGTCAGCTTGTCAAGAATGTTTGTGAAGCGCACATTCTTCGGTACAAGTTGCCAGTGGAGAGGGATGCCGTGATTAACTACAAACTGGACACTGTTCGTCGTCGCCGGTTTGGGAATTAGGATGTTTATCTTGTTGATTTGTTGCTAGTTTTTTTCTTATAAAGTTGTTGCAATTGTTGCAAACGTCGTCGGTCGCTAGAGCGACAAGTGAGAGGCGGCGGTGGTCATTTTTTGTCTAGAGATTGAAGACGCGAATGTGAGACGCGCAAGCGCCGGTCGCTCCGGTTCTTCGTCCGAGTTCTTCGTCCAAGAAGTAGACGGTTGCGTAAGCTGGAGCGGCCTGCATGATTTTGAGTTGTTTGGTGCATGCTGGAGATGCTAAGAGCACATATATAGACGAAGCATTGCTTGTTGGCCCTGCTTTTGGAAAAGCAATGCTTAAAACTCGCTTTTCGCCGCCGCCGGACAAAATCGGAAGAGCCATTTGACAAATGTATTTTTTCGATTTTTGTCCCCCGGAGAGTCAGTCGAGAGAGAAAAGCCTCGCCTGTACTCCGGAACACATCAGATATCAGATCAGTCAACCGATCAGACCGCGCCGCTCTGCGCCTTTTACGTCGCACGGTGGCGGCAATTCATGTGAGTTAGAGTGCGAGAGGTGCGAGAGATAGTAGCGAACACTCGCGATTGTTCGCTACTCGTATTTGAAGTTGCCTCTCCCTTTCCACCGCTGTCACCCGTTTGCACGCGCACGCAAGCGCGCGACATGCGTGCTTGCGGCATCGCCGCCATTTTTGACGGCGATGGTCTTGGCGGCGATAATTAGCCGAATCCGGAGGGTTGGAGTCACGGTCGCCTCTCGCTCGCGCGCTCGCATAATTTCATCCAATTTAAACGCGATTTTTGAAGAATTGCGACCGTTGCGCGGTTCTGTGACGCTGTGTGGTCCTATTGTGAATTATTGCCACATTTACCGTCTCCCCTTGAGCGGATGGCTTTAGCTAACTGCGCTCTGGGCTCAGATTTAGCCTCAGACCCCATCAATGTGATTAATCGACCGCAATGCACTTTGGTCTGCAACGTTTCACTCACTCAGGCGCTTTTGTTTCAAGCAATGCGCGCATTTCCGCTTGTTCGTTGGTCTCTCTGTCTGTCCGCGCTTTGACAACGACCGCCTTAAGCTGCCTGCCTGCCCTCAGACCTTGAAAATCATGTTCAACAGTTCTGAGCTGCTTTTCTATTTTTTTGGCCCTCGGCCTATGCCAATCCCCAAAGTGCATTCGCTGCGATTATAGACGCTATCGTCGTCGCAGATCGTTAAGCCTAAAAGCAAACGGTGGCATGATAATTGGATGTGTAGTGAACAAAGTCCAATGTACTTGCAAATTAACGCGCGCGCGCGCTGTGTGTGGGCGTGTCCTCTTCCCGGAGCCCCTTAGTCGCTGCAGCAGCAGCTCAACCCTGTCGTTAGGTTCAGCTGTGCCCGAATGAGGAAGGAGGAGGAGTGGAGGTCTCCGCGTGTGAAGGCTTTGTTATAGTTGCTTTGCCCTCATCTACGTGTGTGGCGCGCTCTTGCGATTTCAACCCCAAAACGTGGCCGATGACGATGAATTGTTTACTTTTGCGCCAGCAGTGCAGCCGGCTCATCCACAAATTCAATCCGATTATGTCTTCTTAAATAACGCCATCAAACGAGAATTCAGTGCCCAGACGATGTTACTCGTCCTGCTGGCCCTTCTGCCCTTCTCTCTCGTCGCATCGCCAGTTGTCAACACTTCCTATGGCGCTGTCGAAGGCTTCCAGTATCCGCTGCCTGACGGAAAAGAAGCAAACGTCTTTCTTGGAATTCCCTACGCGCAACCTCCTGTCGGAGAGCTCCGCTTTGAGGTTTGCAGTAATTCTAGGGTACTGTAGCCACCATCGCTCAACCATTTAGAAGCCAAAAAGAGCAGAGAACTGGAATACCGTAATCCAAGCCAAGGAATTTGGGGCCTTCTGCTTCCAGCACTCCTCCGCGAAGAGAATCGCTGGCAAGAACGTTTCTTTCTCCGAGGATTGCCTCACGATGAACATCATGGCGCCTTCCGAGAAGTCCGCAGACCCCAGCGGGTACCCAGTTATGGTCTTTATCCACGGCGGAGGCTTCGAATTAGGAAGTTCCGGCATCTTTCCCTACGAGAACATCACTCAAAACTTCATTCCCGAGGGAATCGTCTTTGTGACCTTCAACTACCGTCTCTCCGCGTTTGGCTTCCTGTCGACCGGAGACAAAGTCGTTCCTGGAAACCTGGGCTACTGGGACATGACGCTCGCGCTTCAGTTCATCCGGGATTCAATCGCTAATTTCGGTGGCAACCCCGGATCTGTGACCGTTACCGGTGAAAGCGCTGGTGCTTCGAGTGTCTCCGCTCTGACCTTCTCTCCTCATTCCAACAGTAAGCCTACCGTACCCTGTTTTAGCCTTAAATCTGCAATTTCAGCTCTGTTCCACAGAGCCATTGCAATGAGCGGATCGCAGTATTCGAGCTACGCGAACAGCACCAATTCAATTGATTCCACTCGTAGATTGGCCAAAGCACTCGGGTGTCAGGGATGTAGTTCAAAGAAAATTGTGGCTTGTTTGAAGCAGAAATCGGCTGAAGAAATTCGCGCTGCAATCGGTCAGTTGGTGAGTTGACGTTCAAGCGGTCAAGTGCAACTGAAATTCGCTCCTGTAGGGTTTCAGCAACGACGAATTCAACTTTCTTCTCTTCACTCCGCTCATCGACGGCGCTTTTCTCCCCTACGAAACTGACAAACTCCTCCAAGAAGCCCCTAAAATCCCGACCATCCAGGGAGTCACAGACCAGGAAGGAGGATTCTTCAGTTTGTACAAACTTCCTACTCTCTTCAAGACCAACATTCCCGCCGCCAAGTGGGGAATCTACTCTGCTGAAGATCTGACGCAGTTCCTCAAACAAAAGATGATCGTCAAGAACTACGGTAGTCAGAAGGACGCTCTGATAGCGAAGATGATCGATTTCTATGTCAACTCTGGCAACAACGAATCCTATTTGCAGCGATATGCCGATGTAGGAGCTATAGTTGCTTGATCAATATGCCTCTTTCGTCAATTTCAGCTTTTCACGCATCTCTTCTTCGCAGTTCCCGCCTATCAAGAAGCGCAGGACAAGGCGGCCGCTCAAATTCCTGTTTACCTCTACCGAGAAGAGTTTACGAATATCCTGACCAAGAAAATGCCTTTTTCTGGCGCCTTTCACGGCAACGAGCTGTGCTATCTACTAGGATCCTTTGTCTATGGTCGATTTGAGTTTGACGATGCGGACAGAGCGTTCCAGAGGGATCTCCTCTCTGGATTTATCTCGTTCGCAAAGACTGGGTTCGTCAACGTGCTCGTTCTATCCTAAAATTCCCCATTTAGCAATCCAATTGTTGGTGGAAGGCCATGGGAGCCGGTGACCAAGAAGAATCCAGGTCGTTACATGTCCTTCTCGGCCAACTCGCAGATGAAGGACAATTTCTGCAAGGAGGCGGTCGATTTTTGGACAAAGGACGTGTGTGAGATCGGCGGTGTTGAAGTCATGCTTCGTGAGACTCTTGTGCCTGCGTTGAAGTGCGCTTAAATTGGGTTTTTGGCAATAAAAAATCAAGCTCCATCGTACTCCACAGTACCTAAGCATAAAATTTCATTACTTGTTCCACATAGCAACGCTATCCAAGCCGTTTTATGAAATTTTTGGTAAATACGATAAGATACAAGATTCCAACTTTAAAATCTTCCTCTTGTTCAGCGCGGTCTGTTCATAAGTCAGTTCTGGCCTTTACAGTGAGCTACTTGACGACTAGCAACGACGAATTGTCCGCGTGAAGAGCAGACAGGAAGCGATAGCATTTGCGGACGATTTGGAACAGCGAGAGGCTCAGCATCATAGTCGCAAAACACAGAATCAACATGACCAGCATGTTGATGTGGATTCGCAACGCGTCAACATCACGATTGGGATCGAGGCCGAGCTGGAAGTGCGACTCAAAGAGATAGACCCAGAGACGAGCGTCGAACATTCCGATCAGACAGATTGTGATAACGCCAAAGAGTTGCAGGATGGTGAGCAGCTGAAACGGGTCTATTTGGTTGAAGCCAAAATTCAGTTCAAACCTGTGCTATCATAAACGGCACCAGCAGTGCCGCGTTGTCCTGTTTCAGGGAGATGAGAGCAAAGGCAGCGCACAGAAAATTGGCGAAATGCTTGATTTGACTTCCAACAAACGGTAAACTGGTCGTGCTCGGCTGGTACATGTTCCAACCAAACAGCGACAGATCAAGGGCTAGAGTAGCCAGGATAACAATCAGGGTTTTGGTCTAAAAAGATGACTTTCTTCATAAGGAAAACGGTAATTTTACCTTGCTGTGCATCGTTTGTGGTAGTGAAAGAAGGAGATAGCTGAAAAATGAACTCAAAACAAGATGTTTTTGATGCCGGCCAGGGATTAGCATTTATGAAGGCGGACGTCAGAAACAAATGTCGAAAGGCGGGAAATGTTGAAAGCAGGGGAAGAAGATTGAATGAGCAATGCTTTGAACGGAAAGACATGTCATTGGGGGTCGCAATGACTCACAGTTGACAGTTTCCGGATCCGCAAACGGATTAGTTTCTCACTAACAGGAGACCACTCGGACTGTGACTCACAGATCGATTTAAAATTTTGCATTGCCGTAGATCTTGGCCTAACTAAGAAATCCACTGTTTATACTATGGGTCCATACGCGGTCTGTAAAAAGTTATGACCTAAAGCAAGCCAAGAAACCACCATATATATTTAAGCAGTAGCAACAGCATAGGCATGTCTGTCTGGTCGAAGGGTATCACTGCGGACTCCCATTTTTGACTCATTTGACTGCTTTTTGACTTTTTTTAAACTCATTTTTGACTCATTTTTGACTCATCGGTTCGAACCTCCGAGGAGTTTATATACTATAAACGCTGAAGCGCGCGCGATCCGCGCCTCAATTTAACTGTGATTTGCAACTGCATTTTTGAATTCGTATGGAATATTCCCTTATTCTTGAATGTTGAACTGGAGCGCGCGCAAATTGCAAGCGCTCTTTTTATTTTTTTTTATATTTGACTTTACCTTCAGTTGACAGTTTCCGGATGCGCAAACGGATTAATTTCGCACTAACAGGAGACCACTCGGACTGTGACTCTCTGTGACGCCGTAGATCTCGGCCTATCTAAGAAATCCGCTGTTTATACTATGGGTCCATACGCGGTCTGTAAAAAGTTATGACCTAAAGCAAGCCAAGAAACCACCGATATATATTTAAGCGGTTTGAAGCAACAGTTTAGGCATGTCTGTCTGGTCTGCGGATTCCCATTTTTGACTCATCGGTTCGAACCTCGGAGTTTATGTACTATTTTTTCTCTTTTTGCTGTGTTTTAACCTCTTTTTTTAAGTCATTTTAAAGCTTCTAAACATTTTTGGGGTAAACGAGGCGCTCAGCGCTTCAAGATGTTCGGGAAATTCAAAGAACTTTTAAAAAAACGCTTTAAACGTCATGCCATTAGGGTTTAGAAGCATGGTTTCAATGACTCAACACTAACAGTTCAACTTTAGGTTAAACCTAGTTAGTTTCGAGCAAAAGATTGACCTTCAATGAGTCGACAACACCTACATTTGTCATAAAGTTTTTGGAGTCCAAATCGTATGTTCTCTTCTGACCTTTCTGAGTGGCAACAAACAACGTGTGGCGTGGGACTGTATGCATTGAAAGAGGTTAAAAGGAGGTGCGCTTTGCGTTTTAAGCAAAATCACCACCTTTTAGGTCTTTCTAGTGTCATAAATCAGGCCTGTTTCAAGCTGCCATATGCTTTAAGAGCGCAGTTCAGGCGAACCGTCTCTATCCCTTATAGTTCCGTGCAAATCAGGCCCGAGCGCAGGTGCAATTTTAATTGTTTTAGTAAACTTTCGTCTCTAGACGCGTTGGCGTAGCTTGGTTGTCATCAGCCAGCCTGTGCTCTGTCATGAATCTGTCGGAACGCGTACGTAATTTGCCGATTCCGGACGAGAAATCTCGAATTTCATTCGGATGCACCTACGTGCTCTTGGCTATCACACCAATTCCATTCTATGCTCTAATCGTCTGGGTAAGCTTCAGTTTTGTGTCAGTGTCCTTGATGTTCTTGAATTCTAGATTTTCATGCGAAAGAAGGTCTTCAATAAGCACTTTTGCTACTGGATCATGAGTCTCTTGGCGATGTTTGAGATTTGCAACCTGATAGGACAGTTCACACTCGGCCTGTGTGTACTGTACTTTAGGATACCGTACTCGCAGTCTTCTGTTGAAGCTGCGCTTGTTAGGGTACTGTTCAATGCTCTTTGATGTACAAAATAGCCTCATTTTTAGACTTTATTGCCGATTTCAAGTGCCGCCTACGACGCTGCCATTGTACAGTCACTTTTGCTAGCTGTGAACAGGTTTTTCGTGCTAATTGGCATAAAACAACCTCGCTACGCTTACTTGGTGAGTACTTATTTGAAAAGACCACCCACAACAATCAAAAAATCACTTTAAATTGAGATTTTTTGGCCCGTTCTCAAGATGCCACCCCATCGATTGCTGCTCTTTTAAAGCTCTTCATTTGTTCAGATTCCCATGATCCTAAACATCTTCTACTTCCTCTTCTGCTACTCAGTTACCGTAGCCTTCAATCACTACACGTACTTGGCGCATCTCTTTCAATTCGCCACGGATCACGACGCTCCGCTGTACAACATGATGCTCACGATGGAGAAGATCACATCGCCGCTATTCTCCGGTTCTACGCTCTTCATCTACGCGTCCATTACCGTATTCCTCATCTGGCATCGACTGACCTCTAAAACTTCTACTGTCGGTGTCAGCTACTTTAAAGAGATCAAAATCATGCTCCAGGGCATCGCGTTCTATCTCGGCACCGTGCTCGTCGATGTGAACTACTACTTTGGCAAGGTCCTGCCGGACGATTACGTGTTCGCCGGCTTCTATGCGTGCGTGTGCATTTTTCACGCTGGCTGGTTCAATATCATTGTTTATTTGACGATGAACAGGTGCGTTTTTAGACTCAGAACCGGCGACAATTTGCTGTTTTAGCGAATTGAGACGAGAAATCCGGAAAATGATCGGAATGGAAGGTCCGAGCAGAGTTACAAAGTTGACGTTTCAATCGCGAGCTCTGTTTGGGAAATTCTAAGCTCATTGCTGCCTGAAACAATAATAAATTTGAATTGAAAACAAGCAAAAAGTTCTCTTCCTATGCCGGGAATCGAACCCGGGCCGCGTGGGTGAAAGCCACGAATCCTAACCACTAGACCACATGGGAGTCTGTTTGACTGTCTCGAACATCGTAGTTAACGTCACACTTCCAGAATTTTCCGCGCGGATCAGCAGCTGCTCTTCCGTTAGCCAATTACGTTCTACTTTCCACGAAGTCAAGTTGTCTCTCTCCCTCTCCAGCGCTGTCACATTCGATTATGCACACCCGTGTGGATTACGCGCAGTACATGACTCGTTTGCACACGCACGCAAGCGCGCGACACGGACGGCACCGCCGCCATTTTTGGCGCTTCGCTGGTTGTGTGTGTGGCGATAATTAGCCAAATCCGGAGGGTTGGAGTCACGGTCGCCTCTCGCTCGCGCGCTCGCATAATTTCATCCAATTTAAACGCGATTTTTGAAGAATTGCGACCGTTGCGCGGTTCTTTGGCGCTGTGTGGTCCTATTGTGAATTATTGCCACATTTACCGTCTCCCCTTGAGCGGATGGCTTTAGCTAACTGCGCTCCGGGCTCAGATTTGCCCTGAGCCCCCATCAATGTGATTAATCGACCGCAATGCACTTTGGTCTGCAACGTTTCACTCACTCAGGCGCTTTTGTTTCAAGCAATGCGCGCATTTCCGCTTGTTCGTTGGTCTGTCTGTCGCGCTTTGACAACGACCGCCTTAAGCTGCCTGCCTGCCCTCCAGTGGCCTGCCTGTCCTCAAAGAGCACATCTGGCGAGGGCGAACACTCGCGCGCTGCTGCTGTAACAGCCACCGCCCGCGGCCACCGAAAACGACGACCGAACGGCGACAGTTCGATCCGTCGGCTGCGGCGCTTTGGAAGGAAGCGGCGGTGAAGTTTCGGGTTGGCGCGCGAAGACGTGCGAGCAACGTTCGTTATGTATGCACGCTCGCGCTCGCCCGCTTGTATTGTTGCTTTAATGTTTTTGGCTTCGCGCGCGCAATGATTCCTTTCGGCTGTCGAGGTTCTTCTTCGAAACGATGCCCTTAGCGATGAATGGAGCGAAATGGTTAGAATGCGGCATTTGGAAAGCGATGTTTAATTGAGCTTATTTGATTTGGAGCTAAAAAAAGGAATTTCTGTCCCAACAGGATTGTCATATATGGAATGTAAGCAATTGTATAGTCGCTGCCATGATAGCTCAGTTGGGAGAGCGTTAGACTGAAGATCTAAAGGTCGCCGGTTCGATCCCGGCTCGTGGCATTTCATTTTTTGTTTGAATTCAGGCCACTGGAGGCACTAGTTAGTCATCTTTTTCTTTTGAATTGATTTGATTGAATTTTAAACCTAAATGGCACAAAAAGTGGAGAATTTGAAGCATAAAGCTAACTTTAGAGACAGTCAGACAGACTCCCATGTGGTCTAGTGGTTAGGATTCGTGGCTTTCACCCACGCGGCCCGGGTTCGATTCCCGGCATGGGAAGAGAATTTTTTTATTTTTTTTGGACAAACTTCTGGATTTTGAAACTGGTTCAGATTGCTCGTTCAAAGCTCCAAAGATTCAAATCCAAATGCTCCTCCCCCGGTCAAAATTCCCATGATTTGGAGTGCACCAAACGGCGCTGCTTGTCAGCCACATCAGCCTCATTTCCATTCGCACTACTTGGACCCTTTATGCTCTTTTTTATGCCCAACACACGAGTAGTAGCCCTTACCCAACTCTCATTCGGCCATTCGCGCGCTCGCGGCTGTTGGCGTTCGGTCGTATGTCGTTTGGCGCCTATAAACGACTATTTATTGCCAACGAGCGGGAGTTATTTGCGAGTGTCCGCGCGCTCTAACGAAGCTGCTGCACGCGGATCTAAGAGGTGTTTTCATCCCTCAAGCGCCCACCCTTCAGCATCTCCGGAAATAGATGCAAATTTCCATGTTAGGCTCGTTTTCTCCTCGACTCCTCTAATCCAATAATCGCAGCTGCGACACCTGAAAGCGGAAAATTTTAATTAGCGCTCGAGTGTCGCGCCTTTCGTGCCAGGAGCCAAGTTTTTGTGCTGTTGACTTTGATGCAAAAGTGCGGACAGAATCGTTTTTGGACGTTGTTCTGCGGTCGAATCTCGAGGGAGACGCTGAGGAAGCGAACATATTTCTTGAGAGTAGTTAGGAGGAATTGATCACCCTCTAGGGGAGCGCAGGGTGCGAGTGCGAGAGAATAAATCAGTTAGGAGAGTGCAGCGATCTTTTTAAAAGGGCTAATTTTGAAGTTGCAGTATTAGAGCGGGAGGAGAATCGATGGTGCGGAGATTTGGTGCTTTTTTGGAGGATTTTGTGGGTGCAAATCTAAAATCTTTAAAACGGGTCATGATTTAAATGAAATTGGCACTCTGACCATGAAAACAGCCTGAAACAGCATGAAAAACAGTCAACGAACAACGGTTTCGGGTAAAAGAAATTTAAAAAAACTGGCACTGCAACTGGCAAATGCAGGTCTGAGCTTGTGTGTCTCGGAGCGATTGCCCTGACTCATCACGTCCATGATTGATGTAGTCCCTTATTGTACAAGTTGCATTTGTTGTTCAGATGCGACGCGACCGCGCTGGAAGCGGCAATCACCACTTGACCGCATTCGGAATTCTGCATCAGCGCTGTTGCTGGCTGTGTACTAGAGTAGAGCAATGAACCATTTTGAAATTAGCCCTTTCCAGCTTCCAACTTTGAATTCAGATCGTTTCTGACCAGAAGAACCTCTCCGGCCAACTGGAATTCCCATTTGTTCAATTGGTTTTTGCATAGAATTTCAAGTATTCCGCGCACGCGTGTGTGTGTGTGGCCCAGCTTAGAACTGGCGTGTACAGAGCAATTTTCTCAGAGCAAAATGTTATTCTCGATCTTTTCTCGTCGAAATAACGAAAGCAAAACAATAAATAAGTTAGTAGTCCGCATGCCACTTTGCTCGGAGCTCGGAACGGTTTAGAAGTAAAGTTGGTTTTGGCCTCCGATGTTGAGATTTTTTGTCATTTTTACGAATATGAAAAACGGATTTTATCACACCTGTTTAGCTACTGTAGACAGTCAAGCGAATTTTCAAGAATTTTTCAAAATTCAAATCAGCCCAATTAGGACAAAAAACTTTGAATCTCGCTCTGCAATTAATTGAAAGTAACAAATCGCGCGCGCGCGCGTTGTGTGTGGGCGTGTCCTCTTCCCGGAGCCCCTCAGTCGCTGCAGCAGCAGCTCAACCCTGTCGTTAGGTTCAGCTGTGCCCAAATGAGGAAGGAGGAGGAGGAGGAGTGGCGCTGAAGGTCTCCGCGTGTGAAGGCTTTGTTATAGTTGCTTTGCCCTCATCTACGTGTGTGGCGCCCTCTTGCGATTTCAACCCCAAAACGTGGCCGATGATGATGAATTGTTTACTTTTGCGCCAAAAAACCGCGCCCTTTTGATATCTATCTCACCTCACTTTCCCTCCCTCTCCCTCCCCCTCTCGCGTTGCTCCTTGTGAGACCTTGTTAGGCGTGCACTTCACACATAAACATCCCCGTTTTTTGCCCTCGGCCCTCCGGCAGTTGTTTCTCGACTCTTCGGGCTTGTCGTCACATCACGGAGGACGACACGATATTGATCCTAATCTCTTCTTCCTCTCGCCGCCGTCAGCGGTTCCCAAAAAGATGTCCTCGCGAAGGGGAAGCGCAGCGTCGTGTGTGGCGGTGTTTGTCGCAAAACATCCTGTTTGTTGTTTCAGATTAATTTGTTTGCGGTTGCGGTTATGGTGAGAGCGCCGTCGTCGGATGAACTCGTGACTTTTCGCCCTAGTTTGCTGTGATACCGTACTACCATGCTGCTACTCACTGCCAGAAGATTCATTTATTCCTGTTTCGCTAGTTTTCTGCTACTCGGAAGCTCGTCGTTCGCTAGTCAGGAGGTCGACGTAGAAACGGTTGGTTTTTTAATGTTGATCAAGGGAGGTAAATCAACGTGTGTGGTCGTTTTTAAACATCTTAAACTCAAAATCCACTTGTCTCTCTATTTGCTTCAAACCGCTGTAGTAGACTCTGCTTTAATTCAACGTGTGTGGTCGTTTTAGACCCCAAAAACTTTGCTTTTTCGTTTCCCTTCGTTGTACTCTGTAATTCACTCAAAGTCGCCCTTCTCGACGGCGGCGGCGGCCTCTCCACGGGCTAATATGCGCTTATTCATCGTCTCCGCTTCGGCTGAGTCGTTTAATTCTCTTCTTTTCATTCTCTTTTCCGACCCGAGAAGTCGACGTTGCGCAACTAATTTGACTCCCGCACAGCAACGTGCAGCAGCACTCCGCACACGCGCGCACACGTAAGGGCTGGAACTGCCCTGCTGCGGAGCACTCATGCCCTGAGTTGAATGCGCTATTGGTTATTCGCTTCGGCGTTGAATTCTGCGCTCCCAGAAGATGAAGACGAAGAAGCACACTTCACAAGGTACGGGTCAGCGGCTACGAGCGCGAGAAATGTGGCGCTTGTTTATGCCGCGAACAGACACACAGACAGTCTGGAAGTGGCTGTGGCCTCGCGCGCGCCCTAGCCCTGGAGATGATATACAAGACTGGCAGGGCGATATTAGACCATATGGATGAGGATTATTTGAGCGGATCGCGTGAAGGATTAGGGCTGATGTGAGATGTTGCATTGATTGTTTTCGGAGAGAGAGAGATGAATGAGGACGAGAAATACTATCGGCGGCAGCGCTTTGAGCGCAAAAAGAACAGAAATGCATAGGCGGTATCTACAGCGTCAGACTTGGCATATATGGATTGTAAGCCAATCTACTTGCGCTGCCATGATAGCTCAGTTGGGAGAGCGTTAGACTGAAGATCTAAAGGTCGCCGGTTCGATCCCGGCTCGTGGCATTCCACTTTTTGCTTGAATTTTGTGGATTTTTGTAACTTTCTTTTTTTTCTGTGCGTTTCTGATTTCAATTCAAAAATTTCAATTTTAATATCAAAAACAGTGATATAACGAAAATCACAAGTCTGACAGACAGACTCCCATGTGGTCTAGTGGTTAGGATTCGTGGCTTTCACCCACGCGGCCCGGGTTCGATTCCCGGCATGGGAAAAGGATTTTTTATTTTTGCCATATCTGTTTTAAATCGAATTTTCCTTTTAAAATTCACACATTCATCCTGCCAAATTCAAAGCATCTGTCTGTCTAGCGCGTCCTCTAACCACTTGTTTTGAACGGTCACCTCCACACAGTTAAGCACCCTCTCGCCATCCGCATTAACTGTTTACCCCATTCAGCGCCGCGCGCGTGGAGAGGGCAACAAATCCGTTACGCTCACTTGGTTAAACCGGCGGAGCACCGCTAATCGCGATGGTGCAAATCCATCGAGCGCGCCGAACCCACTTGGGCGCCGCTAATCGATGGTGCGCGACAAGTTCAAGTGTTCCTTGTGGGCCACACGCACAGGCAGCCTCGCTCTCTGTGTGTGTGTGTGAATGGAACACCATGGCGTAATCGCGCCCTCGAACACTCTCCACTTGGGGCTTCTTTTGTCCTTAGCTCGAGCCTCTTCCGCTCGAATGATGGACTTAACCTCCTCGTTGATGGCAGGACGAACAGGGACGGAAATGAAAGTTTCAAAATTTGCGAATTTTTGGATTTTCGCTAAAAGATGAGCAAAACAGAAAGAAAGAAAAATTCATCTCCCCGGCCGGGAATCGAACCCGGGTCTCGCACGTGACAGGCGCGGATACTCACCACTATACTACCGAGGACTGTCTAGCAGTCTCTTCAATTCTAATTACATCGCAACTGCTTCAAACACAAATCTAAAATTCACTCAATCACTCTGCTAGCCCCTCTAACTCTGCATTTCAGTACCGTATACCACACGACGCTCCACCAGGATGGCTTGTAGTCGATCTAGGCAGCAATCACAGGAGTTGCTCCTCGCAATCGAGGATAACCCTGGAGCATTCAAAGTATTCGCGTCTCTTTCATCTCTCGTCGCTGTGTCGCCTCACAACAAACGGTGATCTCAGCGACCTGGCCGGTTTAAACGTGCCGGTTACGGTAGTTTTTACCACCTACGACTCAGAAACGCCAATCAACACGTTTGTTTATCTTTTGATCGAAGTCCAAGACATGTAAGTCTCTATATCAGTTAGAATTTCCAACTTTTGAGTTTTAGCGACAGTCTGCGCTTTGAAAATACCGTATACGCGACGGAAATTCATGCTTCAACAGCGTCAAAATCCGTACTCGAATTTCTGAGGTCAATTCAACTGAATGACCCAGAGAAAAAGGTCAATTTTGAGTTGAAAAATCCGAAAACTGACGGAAAACCGTTCATTTCGGTCTCGACACGAATCGATGACTTTGGAAAGCGTTTTGCCGAGGTGGGAGGAGATCTTTACAGTGCGTGATTGAACTCCAATTTCAGATTTCCCTGACTCGAAATGCTTCCTACGACGACGCCTCCATCCTCCATCGCTTCTACATCACCGCGGTCGACGTGGGTGGTCGACCAGTTGCAAACGCGCGGATCGAGATCGTCGTGCGACCGGTCGTCGTGTCAGATGGGTGAGTGGTGAAGAAAGAAAGAGGCACGGAAATGCTTAGCGCGGTGCCCCTAAGGAATCGAAGAAGTGACAGCAGTCGCGCGCTCCTTTGAAGAGCGCCGACGCGCACCGATCGCATTACTCGGCGAGGAAGCTTAATCGGATTAGATTAGTGCGGGGAA
Organism: Steinernema feltiae; assembly: GCA_007213375.1. Taxonomy (NCBI): domain Eukaryota; kingdom Metazoa; phylum Nematoda; class Chromadorea; order Rhabditida; family Steinernematidae; genus Steinernema; species Steinernema feltiae. Next base: position 34,756 of record MQUG01003439.1, read on the forward strand.
AACGGAGGATCAAAAACGGAATAGAGAAGCGCGTTTTGAAATTAGACAGACTTTTCAGACAGACAGACAACTTTACAGACATAGACAGGCAAGACCAAGACTTTCAAACTTTCAAAATGCTCCTTCATTTTGTCGTCTCTTTGTGCTCTGTCCACTGTAAAATTCACATGTTCGGCCATCTTTCAGATTTCTCCCCAAACCCTCGATAATCTCTGCGCAACTGAAGCCCTTGAAACCCTTCCGGCATCGCCGCGACCACCGGCGTCGCGCTCTCGGCAACGACATTATCATCGAAGTTGCCGAAGGCCACCCATGTGGAATGCTCGCGCAGAAAATCCGTCTTTTCGGCGATGAGCGCGTAATCCTAGCGCCAGTCGTCAAGGATCAGCTCTCCGTTGGCTCCGACGGCTCAATCGAATTAATTGGAGAGTTGGATTTTGAAAAAACGAACGAAATTATGCTAAGCGTGCAAATCGAGGACGGCTACGGCAATGGTAAGTCGATTGCGTCGTCGCTCGCTGTCGATTTGGGGGATAAAGCGAGGAGGGTGATTGCTTTAATTAAAAGAGCCCCGAGGGCTAAGTTGAGGGTCCGGAGAAGGGAGGATAAACGAATTTAATTTCCTTAATCTTGACGACGACGGCGACGGCTCGAGTGCTCGCGCTGTGCGCTGGTAGAAGGAGAGGAAATCGGCGCGGGGAGCAGCGCTAACGAGCGAGCGCCGTTGAAGGAGAGAGGGGGGGGGGATTGTTTATGAAGCGTTGCGCTCTGCTGCGGGAGAAGAGGGGAAATGAAATTGTATCCGAAGGTTGCGTAATGTGTAAACATCGTGTTTACAGGATGAGGCGTCAACGAGGCGCAAATAAAGCGTTTTTGCTGCAAAATTCAGTTTTTTCAAAAAATAATCGTTGTGCTTGGCATTTGAACGCACTTCCAATGCGCCATTCACACACTGAGACGAGCATTGCTTAATCTAGCTAAGTTCCCAAGTGCAACTTTTTCTGACTAAACATCAGCGCTCCTGGCTCCTGGCACGATGTCGAATAGTTTCAACTTTATGGCGAATCCATGAAACTCAAAAATTCAATTAAGCATATTGCGTAATCCTCCTCTCCAAACGCAATCGCACGGCACTCAACTCGCGCGCGCCGCCGCGCGCTACATGAATACAACTTAATTGTGCCGCAATTACAACGTTTCGAATGTCAATTATTCAACGACTCCAACGACCATCGTCGTTCGCTCTGCATCAATCATATTTGCTCGCGCAATGACCACCCACAACGACGATATTATGCAATGAAACATTGCCGCGGCGGCGGCGGAGGGCCACGCGGTTGATTGCTACCTAGTGCGTTGAATGCAAAAATGAGTTTTGGGGGTTTGCGATGAATGCACATTGAAAGTCTAGACTAGACTAGACAGACAGGCGATGCGTGGCGATTGGTGCAAAATGAGTTTTGGGGTTTGCGATGAAAGTCTAGACAGACATGCTCTTGTAGCCGATTGGTTAGCATCGGTCGTTGACACACACACAAGGTCATGGGATCAAATCCGCAATTTTTTTGTTTTCCGTTCTCCACGCCGTCTGCTTAGTTCCTAATTGCATTAGCATGCAAATGAAGTCAAAAACCGGCAGTGTAACCGCCTAAGACAATGACCATTCGCTCGTCGCCTGCTGCAACACATAATTGGATTGTCGCCGGGGAGACCGGCGATCTTCCCAACGGGATAGGCAATTTGTTGTTTGTTTCTCTCTCGCCACTGTGGAGTGACTGTGAATGTAATTAAGACGGCGCGCACGCGGGAGGGCCACGACCAATTAGTCAGGTGATTGGAGGGAGGATTGGACCCGATTGCTTTGGGTCAGGCGCGCGTTGATTGTGAGTGAAAGGGGGCTCTGGTTGACTGAAGAGAGAAGTGTGCTGATTGAAAGGGGTAAGGTGCGGCTTAGGATTAGAGAGGGGATTACGGTAATGAGAAGGTAGGAGAAGCGTATTTTGATGTGCGGAAGAGCAACGCGGCAGCAGCAGCAGCAATAAGGGACATTCGTTAGAGGTCTGTAGTTGGAATGTAATGAGCTCTGTGGGTCAATGATATCAATGGTGGTCAGACTCTGGCTTAAAGACTCCAGTTCAGCCCAAAAATCCATCTTCTCGGCATCATAAAAGGCGTCTTTCAACCACTTTAAACACCGCTCCGGCCAATTATAATTCCTGCGCAGTTGCTTTTCGCTATTGTCGCAAAGCGCCGATGTCCATATGTTCGCGTTCGCGCCAATTACAAGCGGAAGACGCTCCAGAAAGACAAATCGCTCTCTGCGGCGAGGTGTGGTAAATTAGACTGCGCGCCAAGGCGTCCGATGACTAATTGCCCGGCAGCGTCTTCTGAGCACAAAAAGACGCGATACCATATGGATGATTAGACATTCAGGGGATACAGAAAGACAGTGAGCTGCAGCTGTTGCTGCTGGCTGCGAGCTAATTGAGGAAAATGCAAATTTTGGGGATTGAAAACTGAGAAATTCAATTTTTAGCCCGAATCCAAACGGTCCTCGTCGAAGTGCAGGATGTGGACGAGCCGCCCGTCTTCCTCAACGTCCCACGACCGTACCTCGCCGTGGTGCCCTTCAATCGTCCGATTGGATTCCAAGTCTACAAGGTCTGATTTGATCCAATTACTCTGAAAGCCTGTAATTGTGCCCTCTTGCAGTTCTCCGCTCGAGACGAATTAGGCGCAGGCGACGCGGACGTCGAGTACCGTTTAATCAACACGGAACGTAAGTATTTGATCGAATTAGGAGATTCTGTGTGCCGCAGTCCCAGTGGAACCAATCACGAGAGCAGGATTCGTTTAATTAAGCTCATTTCAGCGCCCGGGATGTTTGTTGTCGATGCGAAATCCGGGGCCGTGCGCACCGCCGCCAAGAAATACACCCCCGGGGACACGTATCAGGTGTTCGTGCAAGCGAGAGATCGGACGCCGAGCGGCAATGACACGGATAAGAATCAAGTAGGCGGCGAGGATCAGAATTCGAGGAGTAAGGGAGGATTTCAGGACAGCGAAATTGCCGTTTTGGAAATCTACGCAGGCGATCGACCGCCGCAGTTCTTCGAGTCGAAATACGAGATTTCAGTTACAGAAGATACCGAAGTGCAAAATAGGTAAGATTTATTGGATTAAACCAGAAACAGATCAAAACAGACTCGATGTATAAGGATTATAAGGGAAATAGCAGCCACTGCCATGATAGCTCAGTTGGGAGAGCGTTAGACTGAAGATCTAAAGGTCGCCGGTTCGATCCCGGCTCGTGGCATTCTTTTTTTGCACTTTTTTATTTGCAAAAACGATTTTTTATGCATCTAGCTTCATTTTTGGGTTTCAAAAACACTATCTGAGCTAATTGATCCTAAAAACGAAAAACAAAAAATGTTCCTCCCCGGCCGGGAATCGAACCCGGGTCTCGCACGTGACAGGCGCGGATACTCACCACTATACTACCGAGGACTGTCTGTTGAAGCGCTCGTTCTCGTACATGTTTCCAAATGTCAAAAATTCCAAATTCAACATTTGCGTGACGGTTTAGTCATTTCCCCAGTGCATTATCATGATTCACCGCTCGGCGCTTCTTCCTTCGGCCTTCTCTGTCCTACTGTCATTCTAGAAGCTTTTGGCTCTTAACTGCAAAAAGGTTTTCCTCGCCGAATAAGTGACACAAAGAAAATAGAGTTATAAGTCCTTATTTGTAACTTCATGAATATTGAGTTTGAGTATAAGTTTTTTTATACTTTTTATACAAGTTATAGGGTTTTTTAACCGACAACGTTCAAAAAGCAAACTCTCATCCGTAATCGCCCCTAATCCTAAGTTTGAGCTAATAATAATCCTAAACGACACAAAAAGCAAATGTGAAGATTGTGAGCATAACTCTCTGTTGAGACTGTCAGACAGACTCCCATGTGGTCTAGTGGTTAGGATTCGTGGCTTTCACCCACGCGGCCCGGGTTCGATTCCCGGCATGGGAAGAGAATTTTTTAAATTTTCCTGTTTTGCTCTGGCATAACAGACATTCTCATTATTTTCCACATTCCAGCGTTGTGAAAATCGAAACGCACCGTTTCAAACCGATCGACGAATATCGCGTTAAAGGCCCACTACGCTACTCGCTCTACTCTGAATCAAACGGACCCGGCATTCGAGAATCAAGCCCCTTTTTCGACATTAACCCTGAAACAGGGGTTGTGGTCTTGAAGAAGCTTTTGGATCGAGACGATCCATCGCAATCCAAACTCCATAAACTGAACGGTAGGTTCACTTCAAAGAATTCAAGACTCTAACGCAGCATTTTGCAGTGATTGCGAGAGAAGACGGCAAAGAATCTGTCGTTCCTCTTGAGATTACGGTAGTTGACGTCAACGACAACGCTCCCACATTCGCGCAGCCCTTGTACACCGTTTCCACAAAGGAGGACATCGGCCTCGGGGAGGTGATTCTGAAGGTGCACGCCGATGACAAGGATTCTGGCGAGAACGCCGAGCTGATCTACAGTATCGACGACCGTAATTTCACGATAAACTCCAAAGGAGAGATCTCCGCGAGAACGCGACTTGACGCCGACCAGAATCGAGAGAAATTCTTCATTTATCGATTTACGGTTACCGTAACCGACAAGGGCAATCCGCCTCTGCAAGGACATGCGCAAGTTCACGTCAGGACCGAGAACACCAACGACGAAGCGCCCATGTTCATGCCTACAAGACAGTACACCGCGTTTGTGGCCGAAGACGCGCAGGGCGGCACTCCGGTCCTTCAAGTTCAAGCGATTGAGCCTGACAGAGACCAGATCACCTATGGATTTGTCGATAGATACGGCAAAGAGTCGGACGAGAACGAGTTGTTCGAGATCGACTCCGATACAGGTACCGTATACCCTCATTATGTGCCGCGCAAAACGATTATTCTAGGATTGATCCGTCTCAAGCCAAAAGTCGAAACGGAGGATCTTCTGAAGGTCCAATCGCCCTACAATCTTACCGTATACGCGCGAGACGACGGTTCCTGTTGTGGATTCACTCCCGGAGCAGTGATTCACACTCAAACGGCTACCGTACTCATCGGAATCGCCGATGTGAACAACAATAAACCCGAGTTCCGCGATTGTGAGAGCTACAGTCAGCAAGCGCGCATAGAGGAAGGCGTCTACCGTAGCAATGCGCCTACGATAATCCGTGTTCTGGCCACCGACGAGGATTCCAGCCCCAACGGGGATATCGTCTACTCGCTCTACTATGCTCGATCGCAGTCGAGGAAGCCGTTCACGATTGACCCTGACACAGGCGATCTGAAGCCATCGCCTCATGTTGTCTTTGACCGCGAGCAACGCGCCTACGAAGAGGTTACGGTAAAAGCAACGGACAAAGGCGATCGTCCTCTGATTGGATTCTGCCAGTTTACGGTACAAGTGGTTGATGTCAACGATAACGCGCCGCAATTCGACCGCGCTTCATACGAAACTTCGATTTCTAGAGCTGCTCGGCCACTGTAAGTTGTAGCTTGGGTTACGGTAGCCAGCGCTTTGTTTCAGAACATCCGTTGTTACCGTATACGCCGATGACAGCGACGCACCTCAAAACGCGCAGATCTTCTACAGTATCCTCGGCGACGACTCATCGGGAGCTGACCACGCCGACGATTACAAACACTTTAAAATCATGAACGTCAACAGCGGTGAGGTCACCTTGATGAAAGCCATTCCAAAAGACGTAAGTTGCGGCCAACGCAAGCCAAATTACGGTAGAATTCACGTTCACAGAAGAGCAAATTCGTCTTCAACGTGCTCGCTTCGGATAACGGATTCCCCGAGGCACTGAACAGCACCGTGCAGGTCATGGTAAACGTTCACGAGAAGCAGCAATCCGCTCCGCAATGGCAGACGAGCAACGGTTGCAAGCAGACGGTGATCGTGGACGAGAATCTGCAGATCAATTCGGTCTTGTTCCGTTGTCACGCGATCGCCGGAGGCTCAAGCAACAACCCAATCAGCTACAAGTAGGGCTTCAACCTACCGTAATCAACACTAATCTGCGCGTTTTAGGATGACAAACGGCGTGAAAAGAGGCACAAATATCGAGCAGAAATTCAGAGAATTTATGGAAAAGAAGGACGGACGCGATTGGGTTGTGGTCAAGAACATGGAGAGCTTGGATTACGAGCAAACGAAGAACTACACGTTGACGATCACAGCTACGGTATGATCAGTTCTAGCCTAGTCATCTTAGCCCTATTCTAGGACATGAGAACTCAAGTCACCTCCGACAGGCAGTTCAGCGTGATCGTCCGCGACATGAACGACGCGGTCCCGAGGTTCACGGTCGATCGCTTCACCGGAACCATCGACGAAGAGCTCACACCGGCCGAATTCCTTCAAAAATCGAACGGAAAACCGATTACCACAGTGAAAGCCGAAGATGCCGACTCGTTCGGACCGCAGAGTGACATTCGCTACCGTATCCTGGGGGATTCGCGATTTTTCCGAATCGATGAGATCAGCGGCGGCATCTTTCCGCTCGAGAAATTCGATCGCGAAACGACCGACACCTTCATTGTGGACGTAGAAGCCCGCGATTCTATGCCTTCGAGTTTGCCTGGCGCTGAGGGATTCAACAAAGGTCAGTTTTCTGCCTACAGTAACCGAGGTTTGAAGAGGAGAGTGGTTTAGACATTGTAAAAGTTCAAATCTTCATCGCTGACGTGAACGACAACGCTCCCTACTTCAACCAGAGCAGCTATCAGGCATCTGTGCCCGAGAATATCGACGTTGACACGGACATCCTAATCGTGAAAGCTGGAGATCTCGATAAACGTAGGAATATACGGTAGATCCAGCTGTAAATTGCATGTTTGAACTCAGATTCTACGCTCAAGTACAACATCCTGACTTCGAATGGCGGGAGAATCCCATTTGGGGTCAGAACCGACTCAGGAGCGGTCTACGTCAAAGAGCCGTTGGATTTCGAAAAGCAGCAAGAGTACCGTATCAAGGTCCACGTCACCGATGGCAAACACAACGCGTCCACCGATCTTGCGATTCACGTCACCGATATCAACGATAACGCGCCACAGTTTGTCCAACATCGTTACGAGACCACGGTTAAGGAGGAAGATGGCAATGTGCCCAAAGTGCTCTTCAAATTGAAGGCTACAGACGCTGATCAGGTACCGTAATCCTACAATTTGAACAAAACAACCAAAATCCTGTTTTAGGACGAGAAGAGCAAGAAGATCATCTACCGCCTTGAAGGTCAGGGCGTTGGCGAGTATTTCTCGGTCAATCGGCTCTCCGGCGAGGTTAGCGTGCTCAAGGCGCTCGATCGCGATCCTCCCTACGGTGTTCCGGTGTGGAAATTCGTAGCGCAAGCCGTGGATGACGATGGACACGGCCTGATCGGCTATGCGGACGTCCAAGTCAATCTGCAGGATATCAACGACAACGCGCCCATCTTCCCCAACGACATGTTCGGCAAAGTGGACGAAAATCGAGAGCCTGGACGTAGGCGCCTCATAAATCTAGGTTAATCTTCAAAATTGGTTCAATTCAGAATACGGTGTCTACGTTATGACCGCTAGTGCGACCGACTACGATGATCCGAGGAGCGAGAACTCGAAACTGGAGTATTCCATCTCGGTTAACAAAGAAATCGACCAGGAACCCGTCTTCCGGATCGACGCCAACAACGGAAAGATCTTTGCGATGGTGCGTTGACCAGACGAGCAGAGAAAAACCGCCAATTTTCAGAGAAAACTCGACAGAGAACTCTCATCGGAGCGTCAATTCGTGATCGAAGTCCGTGCGACCGACAAAGGGGTCCCACCACGAGAAGGCGCCGGCAATGTGACGATTACGGTAGTCGATGTGAACGACAATTACCCCTACTTTGAGAAACCATCGTATTTCGGCTCTGTGGCGGAGACTGCGGCCGTTGGATCAGCGGTGCTCTCCGTCAGCGCGTTGGATGACGACAACGAAGCAAAGTAAGCGGTGAAGGTTACGGTAGGAGGCAAAATTGTGCGATTTCAGGGATAACCTGTTCACCTACGAGCTTCTGGACAAGGAGAACGAGTTCTTCTACATGACGACCGATGCTGACTCGAGTTCGAGCACTGTGGGAGTGATCAGAGTTAAGAAGGTCAGTTTTGGGTTATTTAAGCACGATTTTGAGAAGTTTGGCACGATTTAATGGTCTGTTAGCGTTGAATTGAATTTTCGGGTCGCGTGGGTGAAAGCCACGAATCCTAACTACTAGACCACATAGGAGTCTGCAGGCTTTTCTTGTAAGATGGTGTTATCGTCACCTTTCACCATTCTCCCTCTTTGGTGGTCTTAAAACGACCTTTGAATGCGTCCATTGGATTCTCCCTTTTGTCCATTTAAAGTTCCAAATCACCCCATTTCGACAACCAAATTGTCACTTTCTCTCCTCCCCTCAATGTCACTCTTCGTCAGCCGCAAACGTCGCAAATTTGATTTCACTCGCGCGCGCGTCGCCAAACTGACAACGAAACGATCTACATAATCGCATAATTACCCGATAAATCGCGGCCGCAAAAACGCCTCTTTAGCCACTCGATTTCGAAGATCCAACGCAGCGAAATGGTTTCCCATTGGACGTTCGTGTGTTCGACGGACGCTACTACGCGACCACACACGTCGTTCTGCAGCTCGAAGATCGAAATGACAACGCACCGAGGATTTATGGTCCGTCGAGAATTGAGGTCCGCGAGGACGCAAAGTACAAACACCACTTGGCGCTCCTGAAGGTCGATGACGCGGACGCTAACGATACAGCTACGTAAGTTGTTTACTTATTCCAGAAGTGGGTTACTGTAGAGGACATACATTAGAGTACACAGAGGGGGCGGGATGCTATTTCAGGTCTTTCAGGTTGGACTCTGCCATCTTGCGGCTTTTTAGACCCTAAAATACTCGTTTTCCAGCGCCATCTTCCCCAAATCCCTAAATTAGGGTCTATGGGAATGTCCTTCACTTCTGCGGACTGTGAGTGACATGTTGCTCTTTTGACAAAACTTGACTTATGCGTGTCCTAAAAGGATGCGCGCCTGGCGCTCGGCCACCCGTTGTGGCAGCCGCGCAAACCCCAAAGGGAACATTATTGTTCCTCAATTGTTGCGCGATCTATCTGCGCGCGTGAAAAATGTGTCACTTGGCGTTTCCGCAATTCCCCGCTGGGAGCGGCGGCGTTGGGTGGGAAGGAAGGAAGCTGCACCACCGCCGCTGGTGCTGCTAGATGAGATGGTCGCGATGAGTTTACGACTGGCCACTCGTGGGCTCGTGTGGCTGGTCCTGGATAAGAGATTAGCGCTAGTTCTTTTAGTATTTGACCGTTTTATGCTTTTCAAGTGACTCTGTTGGCCACTGGGAACTTCTGGTTTTCCAGACTGTTTTGTCAATTCTCAACTTGCCACCTTTGTCTCCATTTCTTCAATATGCCTTTGCAACTCAAAAAATCCGTCCAAATGTTGTGCTGAGTATGCCACAATCTGTTCAGTCCCATTAATCACCCGCTACATGCCATTAACACGGACCTTTACTGCCCGCTGCTGTCATATGGTCATCTCTGATCAGCAACAAACCCTCAATTCAATCACTAAACTCTCCTTCCTTGCAACGTCCTTGTTTTTGTTGTTCTCCACCCGTTGCTCTCTTCTTCCCCTTCGCAGTTCAGTGCCCCGCACCGCCGCCACCTACTCAAACGTGTTTTCATCGCCTCCAAGAAGGCCGTCGGTCGAAGATTTACGCGTGTCCGGTCGGTCGGTCAAACGAACGATTGACGCGCGCCAGCCACTCTAATTGCGTTTTTTCGCTGGTCGCGTCCACTCACTTCTTCTCAGTTCTTCAATTTCAACTTCGACCTCCGCACGGATTTCGCGCTATTTGCTGATTAATCGCTTTTTGAGAGCATGCAGCTGCCCGCAGACAGCCGGGAGATTTCGATGCCGGACCCTGAGGCGTGTTTTTGTCCGCGGTGTGATGAGAGATGCGGCGGTGCAATGCGCTGAGCTGCCGCCGCTGGTCAGGGCGAAGCTATTTGTGTGAAAGGGAACGTTCGATGGGGAACTCTTCCACCAGCTGGACGACGACCGTCGTTTGGTTGAGGAGCGAACGAGATGCGAAAACGTTGATTAATTTTGTCTCAATTCTCTGTTTTTTCGATTTGGATTAAGCGGATTGACGGACACGCGTGGATTTTGGGGTAATTGGATTTGTAAAAGAGGACGCGATGCTTATTTTGCATGTTTTTGGGTTGAAAGAACCACGTTCTTGTCTAACGTTCATTGCACTTACCAGCTGTATGATGTGTGTTGGCGATTTTGGCGAAAATTGAATTAGAAAGACGAAAGAAAGGACCGAAATTTGCGATTTTGCGCTAAAACCATGTGAAACTGAAACCTTCACATCGCAATTGAACGGTCAGCTCACTATATAGGCAACTTTCACATCTCTACGTCGGCTTATACGGTAGTTTGGTAGCTATTCAAACTTTTAAAGCAAAATCAAAGGTTTTTTTAAGTTCAAAATTTATGAATCTTTGCTTGCCATCGCCCAAAACTCATTTTTGACGCTGAAATGGACTCTGCGGGGTTCAGAGGCTAGCGAATTGCCGAATCGCTGCATTGTTGATCATATTTCCGTGTTTTGGCCTCAAAATTCACGCATGCATTCAATTTTTCGCCGCGTTTCGCTCTGACCACTAGTCGTTGTTTGTCAACACCCGACAACGGCTATGATCACCTCATTACTTTCTGTTTTCCCGAATTGCGGCACAAGTGGACGTTCTCGTGCGGCGACGCTCGCTCAAATTCTCATAACGCGCGTTAGCACGAGAGAAACAAGATTAGATTTGTTTATTTATTGAGAAACGACCCCTCCTCCTCCTCTTGTCTCTAAGGCCATATTGAGTTGGAACGGCCACGACGATGAGGCGATAATCCCCCTCATCGCCACCCCTCTGGCGCGAGTGTTTACTGCCACCTGCGAGTTGGCTGTCACTGACTCCTCTAGGAGCGCAACGTTTTGTTTATGATGAAGTGAGCAAGCGCAGCTCCTCCGCTGCTGCTGCTGCTGCTTCTTGCCCAAACGGTCTTGTCTTGGTCACTTAAGCTAATGGCGATTGCGGAATGGAGAGGAGGAGGGGGATATTTTAGAGCAAAAACGCGTTTCTTCCGCTTTGACGGATTTTGTTTGTCAAACTGAAGTGAGCTCTGGTCGTATAGTTTGTTGTTTTCCGCCGCCTCATCCGGCGTTGTTTCTACGGAGCGAGCGCTGGCTAGATGATTTTCGTACCTACAAAACCCACGGAAAACACTTGAGGCGCGCGTTAATGTGTCGCGTCCACTTTCCGCGTCCAATTTTCGTCACGTCGAAGTGTTGTGTTGAGGATATCCATTAGCGATCGTCTTTCGGCCTCCGGCCGGTAGATGACCGGTTCGCCGGCTGGCTGGCCGACTGTACGAGGAAAGACGTGGTCGACAAACAAGCTGCTGCCAAGCGGAGTGTCGAGTGACCTCGCGCCGCTGTTGACAGTCGCCAAACCTCTTTCTGTTGACCCTCGTGTCCATTGATTATTTCCCCGTTGTTCACGCGCGCGACCGTTGCACCGTGCGCGGAATTATTGTCGCGGTAATAGGATTTGAGGCGAGCGAAAGGCGAGTTAGGAATGTTGCAAACGATGTTTCAATTGGTTTTGTGTTGGCTGTTTGGTCAGAATTTGAAGTTGAACATAGGTTTCTGCGTTGGTGGATAGTTGGATCTATTGAGTTTTGCATCAAAACAATGTTAGCCAATAGAAGCAAAATTTAAAAAATTTCTTCCCATGCCGGGAATCGAACCCGGGCCGCGTGGGTGAAAGCCACGAATCCTAACCACTAGACCACATGGGAGTCTGTCTGAAGATCTCACAAATTGGTGATGTCTCCGGTGATAAATTGCTTTTTGTTATGGGTTTGATTTACAGTTTTCTCAACGTATGTGGTCCAAATAGATCTATTTAAGGTTCAAATTCTCTTACAGAAAAACCAGCTTATGCTAGCCTTTGGTGCTAGTTTGTTGCTCCTCTTTTTTGCCGTTTTTCAGCAGCTTTAATACCATAAACGGTACGACACAATAAGCGACACCACTGGCGTTCCCAATTAAGCTAGCAGAAGAGCATTGCAAACTCAAAAACACCCAATTCGCCCTGTTTTTGCCTCGTTTTCGACCTTTTGCAAAATGCGCGCGCGCTCTAATCCGATTCTCGCGGCAACGCGTTTTTTTCGCTCCCTTTTACCTCCTCCATGAGCCAAGCCAACTACTATTTGCACAAGATTACCAGTTTCTTGGTTGGTCAAGAAAAGAAGAAGAAGAGGTCTCAGATTCGCCGGATTTTCGCCCTCTCCGACCCAGCAGAGCCTCTTCGTCCTAGTCTCCGTAATTAACGTCCGTGTCGCATTACTCTTGTGTGACTCTTGACCACCAATGGATATTTCATGACTTCGAGCACCCTCTCCGCACAATTAGCAAATGCCGGAAGAGGCTCGCGCCGCAGCTGCCCACCCGCGCGCGGTGATTATGGATATTGCAATGTCCTAAAGGCTACTACGCGACGACGACGACGACGACGACTTACTACGCGGGGTAATATTGAAATTTGTGCGTCTTGAGTGACCACGCGCGCGCGCGCCGGGAGATATTTGGATTCTATTTGGAGGAGAGAAGGCGCGCGCGCACGAGAGTGAGAATTGCAAATTGCCCTAATATAAAATGATGGCGATTTGGACAGCTTTGCCCAAGTTTAGCACTTAGGCCAAGTGTGTTGCCCCGTGTCTGGTCGCGTTGTTTACAGTGAGAGAGAGCAAAGTTGCTTTGAAAGCAGATTTATTGAAGATTTGAAATCCTGTCATGTTCCATGAGAACATATACTGATTGATCGACTCGAATAGACAGTCCTCGGTAGTATAGTGGTGAGTATCCGCGCCTGTCACGTGCGAGACCCGGGTTCGATTCCCGGCCGGGGAGGAACATTTTTTGTTTTTCGTTTTTAGGATCAATTAGGGTTTTTAAGCCCAAAAATGACGCAGACGCATTTGAAATTGTTTTTAACAAAAACGAAAAGGTGCAAAAAAAGAATGCCACGAGCCGGGATCGAACCGGCGACCTTTAGATCTTCAGTCTAACGCTCTCCCAACTGAGCTATCATGGCAGTACAAGCAACGCGCCTTGTTTTCCTTATCAAGTAATAACTTTTACGGCCAAATGCACTGCATCCGCTCGCCTCGCTCCCATCGCATTCGTTGAAAAGGATAGCGAGGTAATGTATTATTAATAACTCGTTCGTGCAGCGCAGGCGACTTGCACGAAGAAGGAGCAGGAGGACGAGGACGCATCCTTGCCTCCTGGGAGACGCGCGCGTGACACCCATAAACGTGTTATTAAGTTCGCTTTAGGTCTCTGCTCACACCATGCGCTCAGGCGCACTTGAGCGAACTTGTGGACGCACTTAGGTTCTCCGCTGTTAGAGCAGCGGCGGCCGGATGTTTGCGTTGAGAAGACGATTAATGGACGCCTTTTTGTGTTATGTAATTGGCTCTGATGATGACGATGAAGACGTCAATCAAGAGCGGCCAGCGGCGGAAACACAGATTCATAATTGCCATTTGGCGTTGACCCCTGGCCGGCGCGCGCGAATTACGTAACTAATGGTCTGTGGCTGATGCTTCTGCTTCTGAGAGCTGGGAGCGAGCTGGTGAAGGAAGGTTTGCTTTGCTGCGCGATAATTGTCGCCGCTGACTGCATAAATCGTAAATCGTCGCATAATTTGTTGCAAATCTCCGCGTCGACAATTAGCTACTTTGTGCGCGAAGAGTTTGCGTTATGGCGGCGTCTCTAGCGGTGAGCCGTGTAAGCTTAAGCAATCAGGTGGACAAATGTTGACTGAAATTGAATTTTAATAATTACCAAGCCTTGGATTGAGCCACAGAAGGACCTTGCGTTCATTCCTTTGCGCTTACATCAAAATGCAAAATTTCGCACCAGCCTGAGGGCATTCTCCACCAAAGACGTCCTTGTGCTGCGGCGCGCGCGTCCTTTCATTCAATCGTTCGTTTCATGCTTGCGCCCTCAGCGCCGCACTTTTGCCCCGTTGCTTCCTTCTGATGCTGCTGCTGCTCTTTGCCGGGTCGGCCTATGCTGCAACGGCGGCTGACGCATAATGGAAAGAGCGCAATGCTGCAAGCCGCTTTTTCACAAGTTTTCGGCCCGATTTTTTCAATACATCATCATTGACGCGCCTTTATCCTCTTCTTCGCGCGGTCGACCCGCCATTTTTCGGCTTTGCGCGCACCACCGAACCACCGCCGTGTTCCACATTTTTTGCATCGCAACAACGGCGGCGTTTTGGAAGGTATTACGGCGGCAAGCGAGCGGCGGATCACGCTCGATTAGCGCGGTGGTGAGCAGCAGTGGGTGCAACGCCGCGCGAAAGTCGTAAAATTATGGAAATTCGTGTGTGTCGCGGACATTAGAACTGTAAAAGTGATAAACGGAGATGAATGACTTATGTGGCGTCGTGTTTTTTATGCGCGAGCGGGACGATGCGCATATTTAGGTCAGCTGGGAAGTGAAGAACTTCTATTGTAGTGGTTGTTGCTTGTAGTCAAGGTCGACGATGTTTAGGACCGGGAAAACACTTGTAGGATCCATGTCTTGGGCGTAGTGAACTCTTTGACCTCAACTTGGGCCAAAAACAGTCAAAAAGTTGCATTTTAAGTTAAATCAAAAGCGAAATGCCACGAGCCCGGATCGAACCGGCGACCTTTAGATCTTCAGTCTAACTAACGCTCTCCCAACTGAGCTATCATGGCGCTGCATTCCTTCTGAACTAAATCCCTTATCTTTCACCATCTCCAATTCTCTCCAAATTTGCACTTTGAAACTCTCTCACCGCGCCCACCAACCAACCAGTCTCCATCATAATCTAACCTTCCCATCGTCCACTTTTTCACCGATCTTATCGTCCGCCAAGGTTGCAGGAGCAGCCCATTAATTGAACGCATTCTCCTCTCCTCCTATTGACTTATCTCATTAAGCGGCACATCGATTGTTTACTTTATCACCGCGTTAATCGCCGTGAAAAAGCAAACGTCAATTGATTGGCTCCCTGTAGAGGTTGTGGGCTCAATGCCGTTGGTTCATTCGTTGATTGTTTGCGTTGTATCGCCTTACGCACAAAAAGAAGAAATAATTAATTCGTAAGAGGCCAAAATTCAAAAGAATTCACAAGCGAGCGAGCGAGAGGTGAATAAATTGTGGTCATTGTCGTACGGAGGTGTCGCGTCCGTTTTTTCGCAGCTTCCGACTCCGATTCCCCGTTATTGCATTTTAAATGAAGGCGCGCGCGCGAGGGACGAGTGGCGGAGGTCAGTGAAGTGACCCATGAAGTGAGTTGGAGTTGCGGATTGAACGGAAAACGGAAGTTCATCTCGTTGAGGGTCACTTTTTTGATCTCGCAGACGCCCTTCCAGGCTCAAACGACAATCAATGATTGCTTTATGTGTCTAGATCCGTTTTTGACAAATTTTCATTTTATGACCCTCGAAAGCAGCCACCTACCTCGCTCTCTCTCTCTCTCTATGCGGTCAGAACCTCCGCTGTACCACAATGCAAACAGTTTTATGCGACGCCGTTCGGTCGCCGCCGCACGGTGTGTCACCTCGCTGTGTGGCGGCGCGGACCGAAGAAGGACGCATCCTGTCCTTTTCTTCACACATTATGCACAATTTCCTTACGCCCACCTTGCTCTATGAGTCGGGCGCGTCTTTTGAAGTTGTCGCACGGAGCTATGTTTGTGAGGCGGTCGTGTTTGTTGGCTGATGTCTGGTCTGAGGTACTGTAGTTAGCTTGGCTGACCTCATAAATGCGTTGTTTTTGTAAGAATTCCAGTTATTGAGATGCTCTAAACCGGTTTTGCCCTCAAATTTCGTATTTTGAGTTTTAAAATTCAAGCAAAAAATGGAATGCCACGAGCCGGGATCGAACCGGCGACCTTTAGATCTTCAGTCTAACGCTCTCCCAACTGAGCTATCATGGCAGATGCTAACTAATCACCTAAATCCTATATCTTCTAAATCCCAAATACGATCATTTCTCCTCCTAGAATCGATCAGCGAATCTCTCCGAATGTCATCTAATTCCAGTCGAAAGACGCGCGTCCCCACAGTCACCACCCAGCTGCCAGCAACAGTCACGCAGTCACTCTGCCGACTCCTAAATATGGAACGTCGTTGATGGCTTCCAGCTGGCGGAGTGACCTGATTGTCGTTGACTGTCGCCGCCGGCGTCGAACACCGTTGCTGTTGCACAATCGGCGGTCCCTTGCGTTCGCGCATGCGCACCGCCGTCGCTGCAGCAGCTCTTGTCATGATCCTTGTAATTGAGGCCGTCGTCGGTGTCGTCGCACGGGCGAATTTCTGCGATTTTGACTCGTCGTGTCATTGTCGGTTGGAATTGATTCACTTTTGTTTGCTTTCTCGATTTTTGTCCTCGGGATCATCGTGATGTCGTCTTGTCTGTTTGAGTCATTCTTTGGCAAATATTGTGAATTCTGTCAAAAGTGAATTGTGATATAAGTACTTTAATCAATTGGTTGACCACTGCCATGATAGCTCAGTTGGGAGAGCGTTAGACTGAAGATCTAAAGGTCGCCGGTTCGATCCCGGCTCGTGGCAATTTTTTGCATTTTTTAACTTTTCTTAAAAACAATTTTTAAGGCGTCCAGCGTCATTTTTGGGTTTCAGAAACCCTAATTGAGCTAACTGATCCTAAAACGAAAAACAAAAAATGTTCCTCCCCGGCCGGGAATCGAACCCGGGTCTCGCACGTGACAGGCGCGGATACTCACCACTATACTACCGAGGACTGTCTGTTTAAGCGCTCGTTCTCGTACATGTTTCCAAATGTCAAAAATTCCAAATTCAACATTTCCGTGACGCTTTAGTCATTTCCGCAGTGCATTATCATGATTCACCGCTCGGCGCTTCTTCCTTCGGCCTTCTGCCCGACGCTGTCATTCTAGAAGCTTTTTCCTCTTAACTGCAAAAAGGTGTAGGTTTACCTCCTCGCTGAATGAGTCACACTCGAACGTGACGGTTTAGGGTCCTTCTCGATTTACGACAGTCTCGAGACAAGGTGAAGGGCCGCCGCCGCCGCTATTGCCGCGCGCGAGAGGCGGTGGCTATTGATGTCCCTCGCACGTGTTAGTTGTAAATTTCGCACAAATTCAAATCCGCACATTTTGAACGTTGTGTTAAGTTTTTTGGTTGAATCGCGCGACGACGACGGATGATCAGTTAGTCGGTCAGCTGTGGCTTAACGCGCGGCTCGTTATGCAATAGGGACTGTTCAACGGGCTAGGATTAAGCTATTATGGTCAGGATTAGAGCGTTGACTGCCTGTTTGGTCCGAAATGGGCTATTGAAAGCGATTACTGTAGGTTTGATTGTCCTCTTTGTGGCGTAATGTTTGACATTCTTGATGAAATGTCATGTTTATGCATCGTTAGAGTTCGTAGCAGCGGAATTGAGGCTCCTCGTAGCTTAGGGCTACACTGTCGATCAGGCTTTCCTTCATTTTTTTTACCAAAAAACTCTCCACGACCACTTCCCCTCCCCTTCAAAAGTGTCAACACGCGATTGTTGCGCATCAAAAGCGTCAAAAACACGTGCGACCATCATCACCTTGCGTCACTTTTGGTTACTCGGAAACCCACGTCCCACGCACCGATCTAATCGATTCGTTTCCTTCCTTCCTTATCATCGCCATCACGATCGCCGTTGCGACGCGATCGCTGTCAATTCGTACAAGAAAGGCTGTGACTCATCGCCGCCGCTAACTGCTCGCCGCCCATTTGAATCCCAAATCTGTAAGATTGATTTCGAACACGCTTCAATGACTCACGCGCCCCCCACGGTCGTCTTCCCTCCCTCCGCCGTTGCTGACCACTCCACGATTGTTTGTTTTTTCTTCCCCTCGCCGCTCACTCACCTCCCAGGACGCCGCCGCCGAGACGTCGTTGTCCGTGCACAAAACCTCCTTGGCGCCGCCTACTCACCTGAGCGAGCGAGACGGACACACGCCGCTCGCCATCGCTTGCCACCGACCCAACGCGATCGTTTGCGCGCGCGCTGACTGTGATGATGCGGTGCGCGCGCGCTGCGTGCACTCCTAAGACGTGAAACCGTCTTGTCTTCTTCTTCTTCGAATGGGGAGACGTTGCTGTGGCGAGACTGAAAAGGATCTTTGTTTACTTTTGTTTGTGTGTGCGAGATCGATAGGTTCTCCTTTGCTGGGGTCAGTCGGTCGTGTAGCAGGGAGTGAGAGGAGCTTTGTTATACCTGTGACCGAAGCGATGCTATTTGGCTATTTATACCCCCATTTTCAACTTCGCGTTTTTGCCTCTCTACTCGGACTCTAAACCACGTGTTCTCGGCACTTCAGATCGGTCAAACACCTCAACGGGGTTCTGTCTTTCACTGCCAACCCACCCTACTCTGCTCAATTCGGGCTTCGCAGCCATGCTACTGAGGATAGTGCCACTTTTGGCGGTCCTGTACGTGGCTCTAGGCCAGCCTGAACTCTCGCTTCCGTTCAATGCGGGCGGCGGTAACTCGCGATTTGTGAATTTCGCCGGACATGCGCAGTCGATCCAACTGTACGTCAAGCACAATATCAGTGAGGCGGCTCCTGTGGGAACCCTGATTACGACGATCGGAGCGATGCAGAATGAGAATCTGCAATCTGCGAAACTACCGTAAGTTTATGTTACGACACTTTGATTTTACTCGCGCACGTCTCTCCGAGTTACCGTAAAAACGAGCAGCGAAATTTGACCATAAACCTGCCTGCCCGCGTCGCTATGTGCCTGTACTCGCGAGCGCGCACTGCGCTCGTTGTGTGTGGCCTTGACGATGTCCCTCGTCACTCAAATGACGATTTTCCTTCTTCGAGTCACCCGCTCGCTCGCTTTCAATGCCACCACCTTCGCTTTTGCCGCTGCGGGGAGTCGACTGTGCGACGATTAAGTTTGCGCGCGCTTGATGTGATGATCGCAACTCTCTTCTGCATCAAACCTCGTCGCATGTGACCCTTTGACCTTTGAGCTTGCGCTTGCGGCACTGGCGGCCGCAACGCGATAATTAGGCGCCGAAACTTGTCCCCCTCTCGAAATCCTCTTAAAAACGTTCTTTTAAAGACAGAGCGAGAGGAGGCAAAGTGGCCGTGCAACTGAATAATTTATGCAAATTCACACGCCGAGAGCGCAAGGTCAGCGCCGTTAGCGTGCGTCACTAACGGAGACCGTAAACGGCCGCCGGCCGTGTAAGTGACTCATCGTTGGGGCATTCGCGCACACGCTGGCGCACAAAGAAGAAGAAGAAGAAGAGGTCAGATTACGGACGATAGGATAGCAGCGCGTTGCTTTGTTTGTTGGAGCGTTTTTGTTGATGTACTTTGAGGGTAAAATGCCGATAGATGGCGGAGATTAGGGTCTAGACAGCGTTGTAATTTGATCCGGAAAAGATGTGAACAACTTCGGGTTAGACAGGACACGTTGGCTCGATAGCAGGTCAGCTTAGCTGGATAATTGAGAGCTAGTAAGCTGATGACACTTCTAGAGTGCTAGCTGAGGATTCGAGACCGTTTCCTGTCCATTAGGTGCTACATTAGGCCCCTAACTCTCGCTCTCTTCAGTTGACCCTTTTAGTGCTGCTGTCCATCCATTCGCAATTGCGCAATACTTACACCTCTCGCTGGGGTTCCCATATCCTCAACTTGCATCATAAGTGTCATCTCGCCTCAGCGTAGTACATAACAGGATGAGCCTCTTCTGCACACCCCATCCATCCATTACTGTAACAGTCCCCTGTCCTCTTTGCCCGCGCAAGGAGCGAAATGTCAAAAGATGCCGATAATCTATCATTTGCCGCGCGCTGCAAGGTCGCCCAAACACCTAAAAATTCCTCCTTATCTTCGCGCCTACCTGCATCTGCAGGCAGCAAGGCGACAAAAGTAGGTTGACGTGCGCGACAAGGTGTTCGCCGCCGGTAAACATCTTATTGACAGGGCGGTAATTGCCGGAATTTGGTTGGTGGGTTAGGTGGTGGGTTGGTAGGCATAAGAAGGCATAGTATGGGGCGCGGCGAGCCAAGGTCGCCGCGCGCGGCATTGCAAGGACAAAAGAAGCCAATTTGAGGCATAATCGTTTGACCCGAATTGCCGTGGGGATTAGCCTCATACGATTGAGTCAGTTCTCAGGTTCTTAATGGATTCGACACTCAATCAATTAGGGAGAAGTTGACATCTAAAAATTGGCCTAAAAACGCATTTTCGGCTTTGTCTTTGAAGCTGTCCTGGTGCACTCCAACTTTCTCAAGTACTACAAAACGACGTGCGCCGCATCCGCATGCCTCTTCGCATCTCAAAAGTGGCCTCGCCGCATCCCTTTGTCTCCACTTCCGCCCCCGAGTGGTCCTCAAAAAAACAGCGCTCGCGCGCACGTCCCTATACTTCCGCCCGCTTGGCCTCTATTATTACGCCCCATATGCTCGTAGCGCAGCGCTTCAGCAACGATTGCAGCGCAGCAGCAGCGTGAGAACCAAAGCATCGAATGTCCATCTGGCTATAACACGCCGCCGCCGACGATCATGCGTCCTTAGCTCGATCGCTCGTTGCAGGAAACACAGCGTAGAATAACAATTTACGGCGGCTTAATTATTGATGTGTGTGTGCGTGTGTGGTATTTGCTCACCTGTGAGATCGAGAGCAAACGAGAGCTCGTGGGAGATTGAGATTGTGAATGACCGGGACACAAATCACGCTGTTAAGCAGTTGTTCTCCCGGGGGTAATAAAAAATCAACTGACGCCTAAGGGTGTGATTATCGCAGGTGCCGCTGCGCCCCGAACTTGAGGAGAGTCCATAAAACAGGAATTTCCGGGTGGTCGGAGTTGAAATTTATGGGAAACCGTTCAGTTGATGGGTTGATTCGGTTAGGGGAAAGTCGTAAAAACAGAGAAAAGGTCATTTCTCTCTTCTATGCACCACAATCACAGACTTAAGACATGAACACAGGAGACAAACGTGACCAATTTTAGCCGTAATTACCCAATCGTTTCTTTAGCTTCCGCATCGACCGTACGACCGACCCTAAACGTCAATTCTCAATTGATCAAAATGGAAATCTGTACACCGCGCAGCCCCTCGACCGCGAAGAGTTTCCCTCGTACAAACTCGGAATTGAAGCCTACGACAGCAACGGCAATATCGGACGTCTCGGAGTCGAGATTACGGTAACCGACATCAACGACAATGCGCCAGTGCCGTATACGGTGCCCTATCCGTGCATCTTCATGGAGAACACCGATCCCAACAATCAGCCCACCTGTGAGATTCGAGCCTACGATCGCGATGAGCGTCAGAATGGTCCTCCGTTCACCATGGAGGTCGGCGCGGATTTCAAGTTCGGAAACTATCTGTCCGTCACTTTCGATCAAGGTAGGAATTTGAGTTGAATTCGATGGTTTAAAGGGATGAATTTAGCTGGCGACAACGGAAATGGCTCAATGACTGTGAAGGCTCTGCAGCGTTTCGACCGCGAGAGTGAATTCCCAGGCAAGCAGATCCCGATTCCGGTCATCATCACCGACAACGGCGGTCTGCGATCGGAGCGCGATGTGTACATCATCATTGGAGATCAGGTAAGCAGCAATTTGATTTTACATTCGCCTGTTTTTGCACCCAAAAGAGGCCTATTCAGCGACCCTTTAATTACCATAATTCGGATTAACCGCGGCATCTTTCCTTCTTCTTGCAGAACGATAATCCGATGCACGACGGCCGCATGCAAATCCACGTCAACAGCTACCTGGGTCGTCTCGAGAAGACGATGATCGGTCGAGTGTTCGTTGAAGACAAAGACGACTGGGACAACGGCGACAAGGAGTACGCGTGGCAAGAGAAGGTGCAAGGGTTCGCGCTTGCGCCCAACGGCGACATCACCATGGACGGAGGAATGAAGCCCGGAACCTACGAGCTCGTCGCGAAGGTCACCGACAAGAAACGCAACGAAGAAGCGCGCGGCTGGGTGAAGGTGGTCGTCTCGTCGCTCCCCGAATCCGCTTTCCAGAACCAGGGAGCGATTCGCATCCTGAAGGGTCGCGGAGGATACACGAGCTCGTCCGACTTCTTACAAGTCGACGCGAACGGTGAATCGCCGATGACGCGCTTCAAGCAGGCGTTGGAGGGCTATCTGAACGGAGCGACGCCGATCGTCATCTTCTCGGTGAAGGAAGACCGCGCCGAGCTTCAGACCGACAACATTGACGTTGTCGACGTGCGCTTCGCCGCTCATCGTGACGGAGAACGCAATTCCGTGCTTCTGAATGGTCTGATCGCGCAGCACAAGGCTGACATCGAGAAGCTGATTGGAGCGCAAATTGTCTCTGTTGGAATCGACATGTGCAAGTTCACACTCTGCGACAACGGATGTCAGACCGAAAACAGCGCCGACTTTGTAAGTGTTTGTTTTGGGGATTGGGATTAGCGCGCCAGAACAGTGGCCATTTATGAGCTGGGATCCGAGGGGGCCGCCATAGCTTAAAATTAAGAATTATTGCTCTTCATGAGCTCGCCGTTTGATCCGAATGACAAACACAATCGGCTACCGAAAGTGAGAAAATCGTTGGATTAGACTGTAGCATTGGTTTGATTAAGATTTAAGCCGCAAAAGCTTCCATAGGAGGTTTGAAGAGATTAGGCAACTTGAAAAGCAAACGCAGAGTTGGGTCTTTGTAAGCTTAATCTGCGCTTTTTATGTTTTTTGGCTTAAACTCAACATAAACCATTATTCCTCGCCTTTCAGTCTGGAATCGTCGTCTCCGCCAACCGTACCGTTCTCGTCGGCGTCAACGCCTTCTCCAAGGACAAGTGCGTCTGTCCAGTTTTCGACCCTCCTCAACAGTGCGAGCCCGGAGTCTGTTACAACCAGGGCGTTTGTCACAACACGCATCCTGGATTCTTGTGAGTTGTTTGCCCAAGCTCCAACCACTCATCTCGTTCCCTCTGTTTGCGTTTCAGCTGCGAATGTCGCAATAGCCTGCTGAAGGGATTCCGCTGCCAGGGAACAACGCGCTCCTTCGATGGAAGCGGCTTCGCGTGGTTCAAGCCGATGCCTGCGTGCACCTCTCTCAACATCACCTTCCAATTCATGACGAAAGAAGCGAACTCGATGCTGCTGTTCAATGGTCCGATGGGACGTAACAGCTCTGCGCAAGCTGTCGATTACGGTGACTACGTGAGCATCCAGCTGATGGGCGGTCTGCTCGCTGTGGATCTGAACTTCAATGGTCGCACTCCAACTCATCTGGAAATCCCCAAATCGCCCAAGTTGAACGACGGAAAGTGGCACACGATCGCGTTGACGCAAATTGGCCGAAGTCTCGAACTGGTGCTCGACAGTTGCATGGATCTTCTTCCTACGAACGATGACCTGGTGGACGACAGCACCTGCAGAAAGACGATCCGCACTGTGGACGACGACGAACGCCTGAATATCGTGGCACCGCTGCAAATCGGCGGTGTAGCCCCTCTGTCCGGAAACGCCGAATACCCGGGCATGGTTACCGTAACCAACGGCCTGAAGGGATGCATGAGGAACCTCTTTGTCAACAACGACCAGTACGACCTGGCCGCACCGGCCAAAGCCGAGAAATCGAAAGAAGGCTGCGGATATTGGGGATCCGCGTGTGAGACCAACTCGATTGAGTCGCTCAACTACTGCGTCCACGGCGATTGCTACGCTGACGCCGACGCCAAGGTGCCCAAATGCGTTTGTGACCCTGGATACGGTGGAGACCGCTGCGACCGAGCGATCGACTGGGTGGAATTTGCCGCTGGCGGCATGATCAGCTACAACGTGAAAGTGGAGCTGATGAAGCAGGTCACCGAGGTCGGAGTTCTCTTTATCCCTGGCAAAGCGAACGCCGGAAGCGGGCAACTGGGCTACGGTACCAACCCGGACAAAGGATCTGTCAGCACCTACATTGAGAACTACGCTCCACGCGCCGATTTTGACGTCATGAAGCAGTCAGGCAGTCAGGTTGACCCGGTGAAGCTCGCTCTCAATCAGCTGAGACTCCACGACAACACCTCCTACTGGATGCAGTTCAACCGCAACCCGACCAGAGCGTCTCTGGCTATCGACGGCATCTACCACACCTCAGAAGTGCTGAATCCATTCCAGCAAGCGTTCCTTCTCAGCATCAACGACATTCAGCTAGGAGCTGGCTCCTTTGCTCATGGATTCCGTGGCTGCGTGGGAACCTACCGCTGGGATCACACCAATCTCCCGTTGACGAAGCCGGAAGTCAGGAACTCGCAAGTCCGCCATCTCCGATCGATCGCACAAGAAGAGGAGATCATCTCCATCAAGGACTCAACTGGCGTTCAGCAGGGCTGCTCGATCAGGGCGACGTGCGCTTCGCTCGGAGCCGGATTCTGCGCTGGCAACTACGTCTGCATGGACTTCTGGAAGGGACCCTTCTGTACCTGTCCCGAAGGCGCGAGAACGCTGATCAACGATAAGGGCGAGCTTCAGGGATGTTCTGATTCGCTGGCGGTCAGCAGTCTGGGCGTTTCCACCTCAACGATCATCATCGTGATGGCCTCGCTTCTGTCTCTCCTCCTGCTCCTCATCATGATGCTCGCCGTGTCCACTCGTTCGACCAAGCAGATCGCTCAGGATGTCAGACCCGAGGACATGAAACGCGACAATCTGCGACCGTACGATATTGAAGGAGGCGGAGAAGCCGACAACACACGACACAACATCGCTGGCCTGAGGAAACCGGTGATGCCGATCGACGGAGGTGACATGGGCCCGGTGAAGACCTTCCCCACTCAAAGACCAACTGGTACGTCCACTCAAGCTACCGTACACTCTTGCAATTCATATTTTCAGATGACAAGCTGAATTCGCGGATCAACGATCTGGAGACCGACCCTAACACCGGTCCCTACGACGAGCTGCGAATGTACAACACCGAAGGCGACAATGTCTCAAGACTAACGCTGGATTCGCTCGAATCGGCTTCCGATGAGAATCCCAGTGGTGCCGTTGATCAAGAGGTAAGCTTGTAATCTACCGCCCTAGATCCTAACTCATCTTGTTTCAGTCTGAGCGATGGGGTCCTCGCTTCAACGACTACGGTCACCGAGAATAGTACTACAACAAAAAGACTTCACTAGAGCGCATTTCACTTCTTCTCCTACTCCCCAACAACAATCATCCCGGTTTTGCCCTGATGGGTACTGAGGCAAAACAGCAGCAGCAGCGCAGCAGCAACAGCGGCTGCCAGGCAGCAAGCAAGCAGCAATTCTTTCTGATATCTCCTCTTGCCCTCATTTGCATCAATTCACTTGACTCTAAGTAACTTATTCCTCCTCCCAACCCTCTTTATGTACATAAACGATCGATTTCTACGATTGCTCACATTGTCTTCAGCTTTGGTGCGCGCAGAAGCCTTTGGTTCTATAGGCTGCCCTCTCCCCTCTCTCTTTCACTCTCCTCTATCAATCGTGTTTTTGCGGTATCACAGCCACCCATCGACATATTGCCTCCTCCTTCTTCTCTTCTTTGTCTCAGATTTCTTGTTGTGAAAACTATTACTCAAAATAAAAAACTTAATAAATTATCTTGAAAGTTTATGACCACACACGTCGGCTATCTTTTGACCGGCCTCCTACTCAACTGCTCGGCATCGGCGTGGAAATATTTGACCATTTTGGACTCTTCTTCTTTGGTCCAGGGCTTCGATTTGATGTTAGAAGCCATGTTCATTCCGGAGTACGTGGACGTGTGCCGCTCGGCAGCCCACTGTTTACCGTATTCAGCCTGCAACGTGACAAATATTCCAATATTGCAGTTGGCTTACCGTAATAACGCCGACAGTATCACACGGAATGAACATCAGGCGACCCAAGAGGTCCGCCGTGCAAACGCTCTTCGGCGACAGAAGCGGGAATGTGGAAAGGACCTTCTCTTTGGCCGCAATTTTCTGCGAAGACGTGAATGAGCTCTGCTGATTACTGTAGATGTAGAAAAGGTCGATTTTGATGCCTTGTCGATAGACGGTCAGTTCGAAGCTGTCAGCGAGCTGAACATAATTAGGACTATGCGTTTAGATTGCTTTGAAAAATCGATTTTGATTTAAAAAAAATGAAAATTTACTAGTGCGTTCGAAACCAATCGATTCGTATCCCAACGCGCGCTTGAAAATTGCAAGCCTGGCTTTATAAGCTGGCTTGGTTTCCGTGTATTGATGGATTTTTGAAAGCAGCGCAAAAAATCCGGATCTGCGAAGCTAATCACAAGCTCACTCTTTCTGGCTTGATTCACAGATCTTTTCATAGCTGATTCCTCGTCTAAAACTCTTACCTGCCCTAGAAACCAGTACAAAACATGAATTTTTGATCTTTTGAAATAATTCAGCAAATCCTCCGAGTGCTCCTCTCGAAATATTGCAAAATCGACGTCGGTCGTGTGAGGTATAATGCTGCACTCGCGATACCAGCCTAAACCGCACAGCATATCACTCTATGTACAGGCGCTCTAGGGCAAAATACCTAACAAGGATCCACTAAAGAGCAGCGGTGTCACGTGGTAGGCAATCAGTAGATCTCTGAACTCGGCCATCTGTTTCACAAAATCAAGGCTGATGACGCGTTTCTCTTTGCGCGTTCTGTTCATTGTCACATTTGCGCACTCCAACAGAATTCCGCGATTCCATTCCCAGAGGAAAAGTTCTGGATTTTCGGGGATTCGAACTTGTGATCCGAAAAAATCGATGTTTTTCGTGTTAAACCTAAAAAAGCTATTCATTTTAATATCGCCGTTGATGGTCTCACTTTCTGACAGCTCGTCGCTTGCCATCAAGTTCAAAAACCAAGAAATCCTTTGTTGTATCATTATGAGCCTTGTGGATAACATACGGACCGACGACTTGTGATTCCGACGTCTCAGAAAACGTTGCAAAGTGAATCAGCTGCGATTGGCTGACTTGACAGTTTGGGCATGAGAGTACAGCAGGATCAATAAGTAGCAGATTTTCGGGTAGAGTTGCGACAGGCTCATACACCGCATTCTTTCCTCTTCTTCTGGTTATCACCGAAAATACGATAAAGTGGACACTCAACAGCGAAAGGAGAACAACGGTCACCTTACGTGCGCCCATTCTGCAATCTGTCAAGATGTAGCCTTGGATACATGGATACAAGGGACAACGAGAGTTTAAAACGGCACGGGACACGCTTGGAAACGAAAAGACGCACCCGTTTAGACCTCCCCTCTTTCCGTTCAAAGCGGCAACATCCGCAGCGTTTGAATAGATTTGTTCAATTGAAATGCAAAATGTTTGATCAGTTGCGGAGAGACTGTTAGATGCACGCTGGCAAAGGTTTCATGTTTGATTATGCCCCCACTGTTGGGAGTGTGATACAATTTAATGAATTTGAGGCAGACTTTTTGTATCGTTTGCTCAGGGCTCAGGGTGCGGGGTTCTGAATAACGCATCCAGATGAACAGACGTAGGTTTAAGAACGCTAGCTCACTATTCTTCTCTAACATCAATCATTTAAAATTCGCGACAATGTCAGCAGAAATCGTAACTGACATGAGCTTCTGTCCGATCTGCTTTGAACGCGGCTTCTTCTCATGGATCGCTTTCTGTATCGCTTGGCAGTCCGAATAAGTAAGTTCAAACCTAAAAAACCGACTTTGAAATTTCTCTTCAGTATTCAGCTTGCGAACCCGGAAATTACTCGCGCTTCGAGCGATTTTTGAAGAAATAAAATAATGAATAACAAAAAAAATAACACTAACGGAGGGTTCAGAACGAATACGGAAACGTGAATGGGGATCGCGGGGAGTCACGTTATGATTCCACGCTGACGAGCGTCGTTGCGCAAGGCGATCAAAACGCTTTTCGACGTTTTTCTCAAGTGAATCCATAAAATCATTTGCAAACATTTCATAGATTTTACGTCGTCTCGACGAATGGAAAATCGATAAAGTAAAGGACGAAATTCCAGAAAAGTCAACACGAAATCTTTCTTTTGATTGTAGAGTTTCGGTTTGTACAAAGCCGATGTCAGCAGAAATCATAAGTGACATAAGCTCTGTTGGATCTGCTTGGAACGCCGCTTAACTGCGTTTAGTGTTGATTCCGCTCTTGGTCACGGAGCCGTTCTTTATCGCTTGGTTTAGAGTGAACCTTTAGTCTGAATTCAAACGTAAGTTCAAACGTAAAAAAAAACTGACTTTGAAATTTCTCTTCAGAGTTATTAGCTCGCTAGACCTGAAAATACTCGCGATTCGAGCGATTTTTGAAGGAATAAAATATAGTTTCCACAAACGTGGGCTCAAAACTAATACGCGAAAATTCTAGAGTGAATGGGGATCGCGGGGAGTCATGTTATGATCAAGCTCTGACACGCGTAGTTGCACAAGGCGAAGTCGACGTTTTCCTCAGATGAATCATTTTTTGATGGAGCGATTTTCTCGACGAGAACAGTTTCTGTTTGCGACGAATGGAAAATAAGAAGGAAATCCAGAGAGGGTATCTTTCAATCCTCACCTCTAACCTAGTTGAGTAATCTAACCTAACCTAGTACATTGACGATTTAATTAGTCAAATTAAGAACAAGTCCGGTCTCAAGCTGCATTTATGGATTTTAGAGCCTGAAACGCATCTGTATTCGAAAACAGATCTGTGGGCATCACAGTTGCAAGAGAAACCAAATAGATCGCTAATTGAAGCTCGATATAGACAGCAAACTAAGAGTTCATGAAGGATGTGAACGCCGTCGAGCGATTCCATCACCGACTCACCGAAGATTGCAGTATAATTCTAAAATTCCAATTAAGTTTAGCCTGGCCTGTGATAGTCTTTTATAATCTCCTTATAGTCTCATTTTCAAGCAGCTACACAAATGCGAGCTATTGGTAACAATAGCTAGCTTATATACCAGGCTTATAAATCCATTTTCATAATCAAAGGGTGAGGGTGGAGCAAACGATCCAACAGCAAGATTAGCTGAAAGCGTAGAATGCAAATGCGATATCTGGAGACACTGAAAATGTGATTTTTGACGCCCGGAATGTTGATGATCGTTGTGGCCTCTTGTCCTCGTTGCATTTCTTCAATCTTTCGGCGCTCTGGCGCTCCTACAACGCAACATGTTTGGGGCTTGAACGAAATAAGCCGTCGCAACCACTGTTTCACTATAATCTCACTTTGTCTTCTTCATCCGTGCACTTCAATCTTTGCTTCTTTCGCAAAGTATAACAGATTAGATCTTAGCACAGATATAGCTGACGAAGCAGATAATCGCGTTCGTAAGCGCGATTAGCTCTAACACTAGCGACAAAGATGTCCTAACGGGCAATTTTAGACTCAGTGTGGTTAGCTTCCGCGCACGAGATTTGTCTATTTAGTCTATTCTTTCTCTGCAAGCGGCAGCTGCGAAGATCCATTCTCATTATCCCACTACAATTTGAAGGCTTTGTGCGACACGAAGAAAGAGAGCCGGCTTTGTATTAGCGGTTGACAGCATCAACACCTCTCTTGTCACAGAGTCCCCCTCGTTCCCGAGTCACCTTTTTAGAACTGTCGACTTTGTACGCGGACTACTTATCGAGGAAAAAAGGTGTCTGCCATTCAAGCTCTGGATTGTAGGTTCAAAAAAGAGATTATGTCAGACTTTAGAGCGGATTTTCTAGATTTCATTGCGACGACCATGTCAGAGAGCGCTACAACCGCTGTCTGTCCAGTCTGCTCGTTGTCGTTTTCTGGAAATTGCGCTGTTGCCTGTCGAGCGTGCAACATCTTCTTCTACCGCTATGCGAAGGTCAATAGAGTGTTCATTTGCAAGAAGAACCAAAGAGCTTGCGCCCAAGATGCTTTGAAAAGTTGGTTTAATCGTGAAAATCGATGACAATCGCGGTTTCTAGCTGTCTCTGCACATCATATTTGCAAAAAGTGCCGATTGGAGCGATGTTTGAAGGAAGGAATGAGGATCAACGGTAGGTTACAGCAGTGAACGTGGTGAAAAGGCAGTTTTCAGTCGATCCTGACTCCGCGAAGCTGAATCGTGCGCAAGTGGACAATCGACTTCCGCTGATTTCCCGAGTTGTCGCAGCGCTGCGGGAATTGAAAGAAGGCGACGATCAAAACACATCGAACGTGATAATGGGAACCTCAGAACCCGGCTCGCGATATCTTACCACAAAATGTGCGGCGGACGCTTTTATAGTTGATACGAAGCATTTCCGATTGCTGTTGGATCGTTTGCCCATCATTGGAGGTCTGAAAGACTCCAACAAGGACTATTTCTTCAAGAAGACATTTGGATTTCACGTAAGCCGCATCAGTCTAGACTCGAATTTCGCTATACCTGTAGTACATGCTGCTGATTGGATTGAACAACAGACAAATGGAACATTCCACGAAACTATTCATTGTTAAGAATATGTACGTTGATCTGAACGAGGCGAAGATGCTGCAGTTTGCAGCAACCTTTGCTTATCAGGAAGGAGCTGCATTTGATTACGACAATTATATAATTGTGGCTCGGTTTGGTCTTGATTTTACGTTCTCCGTATAGCCACGTGTTCAGATTACTCCTCAACCACTTTCGGAGTGTGAAATCGAGCGTCGTCCTCACAATTGCGGATTCAATCAAGACCGAAGAGGACATCGCCGCCTTCATTCTGCTCATCATCATTCAAGCGAGTGAGTGACCGATTGAGTCTTTGAATCCAACCCAATTCAGACAATTTTGACGTTGATCCGGCGAAACTCTACCTCCAACAAGACGTCAACCAGCTGAAGGCGGTTTGGACGGAGCTCGATCTGTACTACACGACCACCCGTCGAGATCCCTCCACGTGGGGCAATCTGCTCCTCTTTCTTTCTAGCATGCAGGTCGGCGAGCTCAACATGTTCTACAGCATCTTTCAAAGCTTATTGTAGACAGCGAACATAGAGTACATGAAGGTTGTTAACGCCGTTAATGACCGCATCAAGCGAGCCGTCCATTACCGACTCACCGATAATTGAAATTTGAAAAAACCTAAAAACGTGAAAAAAAGTATTGGTTTTGTTTCTGGCTCTACTGGCTGGGTCATAAACACTGTTATAAATCAGTGCCAAATCACTAATCATGTTGCGGTCATTGTCACTCTTCAACCATCTTGAGATCATCATGCTTTCATCATGTGCTTGGGTGAAAAAGCACTGCTATTACAAAAGCAATGCTTATTGTTATTTAACGCATTGCTTCCGGGCTATTTAAGCATCCCAAATCGTCTAGAAGACAAACAGCTGGAAGCTCAGAGCACCAATCAACCCAAAATGGCCGCGGAGATGATCAAACTGGTGTCGAAGGAGGGCGAGGAGTTTGAGTTCAAGATGGCGCACCTGGAGAAGGCGGTGATGCTGAAGCAGATGCTCTGCGACTTGGGCTTCGAGGAGGGAAGCGTCCCCAGCGAGAGCGTCCCGCTCCCCTCGATCGGCTCCGACGCGCTCCGCACGATCGTCGCGTGGCTGGTCGCGCACGAGGAGGTCAAGCCTCGGTCGGAGGAGGAGCGGCAGATCCACCGCTTCAACCGCAACGTCGCCAGGGTGGACATGGAGCTCTTCGAAGCGCTCGGTTCGCGGTCGAAGCTCGCGGACGTCATCAACGCCGCCTACTACCTCGAGATGCCCGACCTCATCGACGCGCTCATCAAGTACACCGCCAACAACCTCGAGGGGAAGAATGCGACTGAGATGTCCACCTGGCTAGACATTTCGTTGAAAAAGGAAGGACGGAAGACGTCGGCCAATGACGAAGAAGCCGAAGAGGGAGAATCCGCCGAGAAGAGGGAACGTGCGGAGTGATTTCGTTTCTAATCAGTGGATTTGATTGCATTGATTGAATAAACCATGATCAAGAACGATTAAGACTTGCAATTAAGAACGAGTGCTAATAATGAAATTGTGCCCTATTCACCCTGTTCCACCAGCGACATAAGACGAAAGAATCACGGTATCAGAGAATCATACGACTAAGAAAAAACACGAAAATGACAACAAACACCAATTGACCTTTGTCCCACATCGATCGTTGCTTCTTCGCTGATAAGTTCCATCACATTACCACTTCGTGCGTCGTAAATTCATATCAGTGATGCATTCTTTGTTGGTTACCACCTTTGAACTATTGAACTTGTGACTTCTGCACGAAACTCTCCGTTTAAAAGCGCTTATCAGTATTTACCCAAAAGCAGCTGGAAATTCGACGCAAATGCGGGTCCTTTTACTTCTGAGCGGATTTCTCGCACTGCAAGCTGCCGGCGGAGTCGCAGTGGTTGAGAAGAACGAAGATGTCATCAAGAAACGTGAGATTTCTCGATTTTTGCTGAAATTATGTGTGTTTAGTGCCTGTTACTCAAGATGCGATCAGTCCAGGTGTTCCGAAACTGAACCAAGCGACCGGAAAAGCTTCAGTGAATCCTGCCTACAACTGCATTAACCGTACGCCCTGATCCTGCTAACAACAATTGATTTTGCTGTTTAGAACGCCACGGGGACTACTGTATTCTCAACAAACAGCTTTGTGGTTCAGGTGACCCCAATGTCATTGGCTTCATGCACCAGAACTGCGCCCACACGTGTGGTTTCTGTCTAGAGCGAACCTGTTTTGACCATGCAAAAGGATGCGAAGCTCTCGTCAGCCTCTGTCACGACCGCAACGAGAAGGACTGGGTCACCCGGGTTTGCCCTAAGACATGCGGAATCTGCAAAGAGCCCGGAATACCACCCACGACGAGCACTCAACTGGTCACCGTCAACCCGTCTTACAACTGCGTTAACAGTTAGCCATGAATTCAAATTTTGAGCTCAGTTTTACGATTTTAGTGCGAAATTTCGATGATTACTGTCGTCTTAACAAGCGCGACTGCACCTCGCAGGATCCGGCCAAAATCAACTACATGCACGAGTACTGCGCGCACACATGCGGCTTCTGTCAGCAGCGGACGTGCTTTGACCACGCCTATGGATGTGAAACACTGAAGCACCTCTGCAATGACCGCTTGGAAGGCCCCTACATCCGCCAGAACTGTCCGAAGAGCTGTGGGACCTGCAGTCCGGTGACTCGTCCCACTCCTCCGACAACGTTGGCGCCCTTCACACAACGACCCGCTGGATTGTGTCATGACCGTGACGCTAACTGCCTCCATCTCGCCTACGCTTGCCACGATCGTCAGTACTACCACTGGATGACCATCAACTGTGCGGTCACCTGCAATCGCTGTTACGTTTGGCCGAACTGCGCTGATATGGAGACCCTCTGTCCAACGTGGGCGGCGCTCGGATTCTGTCAGAATCCTGGATTTCCATATGCGAAGAAACGCGAGGTCTGTGCTAAGAGCTGCGGATTCTGTTGATTAACCGAAGCAAACCAAGTTTATTTTGAACGATGACTACAGTATAACACTAATTGACGTTCTTGTTTGCAATGCACACTCTTGATCATGGTTTATTCAGTCAACGCAATTAATTGCAATCAATCGAAACGAAATCACTCCGCACGTTCTCTCTTCTCGGCGGATTCGCCCTCTTCGGCTTCTCCGTCATCGGCCGACGTCTTCCGTCGGTCCTTTTGCAACGAAATGTCCAGCCAGGTGGACATCTCAGTCGCATTCTTCCCCTCGAGGTTGTTGGCGGTGTACTTGATGAGCGCGTCGATGAGGTCGGGCATCTCGAGGTAGTAGGCGGCGTTGATGACTTCCGCGAGCTTCGAGCGCGAGCCGAGCGCCTCGAAGAGCTCCGTGTCCACTCTGGCGACGTTGCGGTTGAAGCGGTGGATCTGCCGCTCCTCCTCCGACCGCGGCTTGACGCCCTCGTGCGCGACTAACCACGCGACGATCGTGCGGAGCGCGTCGGTGCCGATCGAGGGCAGCGGGATGCTGTCGCTGGGGACGCTTCCCTCCTCGAAACCCAAGTCGCAGAGCATCTGCTTCAGCATCACCGCCTTCTCCAGGTGCGCCATCTTGAAGTCAAACTCCTCGCCCTCCTTTGACACCAGTTTGATCATCTCCGCGGCCATTTTGAATTGATTGGTGCTTGCCTTTTAGTTTGTCTTTTAGACGATTTGGGGAGACATAAATAGCCGGAAGCAATGCAATAAATAACAATAAGCATTGCTTTTGTATTAGCAGTGCTTTTTTGTGTTGATAAAATGGTCTGAACTACAATTATTGCCGCAATTAGGACAAAAAAAGCAGAGAACAATGAAAAATGTGCGGCCGCATTCATTGTTACAAGTGTTTGGAGCACTTTGACTAACACTAACACTCATCGACTGCATATCCTCATCGAGCAATTAGCTTGACAACCAAGCACTTTATCTATCGAAACTTTATCTTTGCTTGGATCAAACAGGTCGGTAAGGTCTGAAAAGTCTCTGTTAAGGCGTTGGGTATAAAACGGCATTTAGCTTTAGCGTAAATGAGTAAAAAGGACGTTGAGTTTATGATCTATCATCTTTGGTAGCCCAATGCACCCCTTTCTTAAGACAGAATAATAGTAAAGGATTAACATTCGACAACGGCGAACTAAGTCGACTATAAGCGTTTTATAGTCATCTGTAAGATGAGAAGATCACAGTTCATTTTAGAGGAGCTGTCGTCAGCTGCCAGGATTAAGAGTCCTAATCGGCCAACATCGGCAACACGGATTTTGCAGCTTTTATCCATTTGTTGGTTTGTTTGTTAACCTCTAGCGCTCATTCCCAAAAAATGGCGCAAAGAAGTTTAATTTTGTCCAACTCAAAGACATGTGCTGTCTGCCCCGTCTGCTCGCTGATCGCGCCAGTCGCGAATCTGCATCGATCTCGGGTCTGTCGAGCATGCAGCGCATTCTTCTACCGCTATGAGCGAGAACGGAGAGTGTTCATTTGCATGAACAATCCGAGAGCTTGCGCCAGAGATGCGATGCAAAGTTGGTTCGAACGTGAAAATTGATGAAAATCGCGGTTTTTAGCCATCTCCGGATATCACATTTGCAAAAAGTGCCGATTTGAGCGATGTTTGAAGGAAGGAATGAGGATTAGCGGTAGGTGAAAGTTGTGAACGTGGTTAAAATGCAGTTTTCAGTCGATCCTGATACCGCAAGACTGAGTCCTGACAGAGGGGATGAGCGGTTTCCCCTGATTTCACGAGTTGTCGCGGCACTCAAAGAGATGAGAAAGCGCATCTACCAAAGCAGACCGAACGTGATAATGGGAACCTCCGAATCTGGCGCGCGCTATCTCACCATGAAATGTTCTGCAGACGCGTTTGTAGTTAATGCGCAGCATTTCCGCGCTTTGTTAGATCAGTCGCCAGTGATATGCAACTTTGCAAGCGCCAACAAAGGGTATTTCTTCAAGAAGACCTTTAGATTTCACGTAAGCCACCGTAGCTCAGTCTCACGTTCACACTTCCCTTAGTACATGCTTCTGATTGGCTTGAATAACTCGCAGACCAAACAGAAGGATACGCTGCTGATTCATGAGAACATGTACGTCGATCTGGACGAGGCGAAATTGCTTCAGTTCACATCAAGTTTTGCTAGCGAAAAAGGAGCTACTTTCAACTCTGTCAACTACCTAATTGTGGCTCGGTTTGGTCTTGATTTTACGTTCTCCGTATAGCCACGTGTTCAGATTACTCCTCAACCACTTTCGGAGTGTGAAATCGAGCGTCGTCCTCACAATTGCGGATTCAATCAAGACCGAAGAGGACATCGCCGCCTTCATTCTGCTCATCATCATTCAAGCGAGTGAGTGACCGATTGAGTCTTTGAATCCAACCCAATTCAGACAATTTTGACGTTGACCCGGCGAAACTCTACCTCCAACAAGACGTCAACCAGCTGAAGGCGGTTTGGAAGGAGCTCGATCTGTACTATACGACCACCCGTCGAGATCCCTCCACGTGGGGCAATCTGCTCCTCTTCCTTTCTAGCATGCAGGTTGGCGAGTTAAACAGCTTGATTGCATCTTTCAAAGCTCTTTGTAGACAGCTTATTCAGAGTATATGAAGGCTATTAACGCCCTCAACGAGCACATCAAACTAGATGTCTACAACCGACTCGTCAAAGATTGAGGTGCGGAAGAGCCGCACACAATCACGGTAAAAACAGTGTGATTAGAACGTAATGTGGGTCTAGAGCAATGCTCTTTAATAAATATTCATTCTGAATCATACACGTTGTTGTTGTTGCCGAGTTGCTCTATTACCGGTACATGTGTATGAAGTTGCTGAAAGGTGACCGGTGCCACTGCAAAAGCAATGCAATTGAAGAAGCAATGCTAGCGATTCATTACATTGCTTTCACCCTGATTTTGCGCTATTTATGTCTTTCAAAACTCACTAAAAGACAAACAACTGGAAGCACCAATCAACCCAAAATGGCCGCGAAGATGATCAAACTGGTGTCGAAGGAGGGCGAGGAGTTTGACTTCCAGATGGCGCACCTGGAGAAGGCGGTGATGCTGAAGCAGATGCTCTGCGACTTGGGCTTCGAGGAGGGAAGCGTCCCAGCGAGAGCGTCCCGCTCCCCTCGATCGGCACCGACGCGCTCCGCACGATCGCCGCGTGGTTGGTCGCGCACGAGGGCGTCAAGCCGCGGTCGGAGGAGGAGCGGCAGATCCACCGCTTCAACCGCAACGTCGCCAAGGAGGACACGGAGCTCTTCGAGGCTCTCGGCTCGCGCTCGAAGCTCGCGGACGTCATCAACGCCGCCTACTACCTCGAGATGCCCGACCTCATCGACGCGCTCATCAAGTACACCGCCAACAACCTCGAGGGGAAGAATGCGACTGAGATGTCCACCTGGCTGGACATTTCGTTAAAAAAGGAGGGACGGAAGACGTCGGCCGATGACGGAGAAGCCGAAGAGGGCGAATCCGCCGAGAAGAGGGAACGTGCGGAGTGATTTCGTTTCGATTGATTGAGTTGATTTAATAAAAAGTTAAAGAGAGAGAAAGAACAGCACGCCATGTTTTCAAAATGTCTATCAAAAAAATGTCTATTGTCTATCAAAAGCAACCGTGTTTTGACATTTATTTAGTTGAAAGCGCAGTTTACCCGCAGTTGACTAGTCGACTTTTCTCTTTCCAGAAAAACTTCTCAACACCATCAATGAACCCTTAACAACAGTCAGCACGACCGCCAGAACAATGAAGATTGCCGGGAGTATTATGTCGAGAGAGAAGTAAGTGAAATGATCCATGTGGATGGACTCGAGGTTGAGATGCTCGTGCAGATCGTTGAATTCCGCGGCGTACTCGACCCACTTGATCACTTGCGTTTTCGGTTCGAGCGGATGTGTCAGAATCTTCTTCTTGAGAAGCTGCGCGTTGTCGTAGAACTCGTCGGTCTCCAACACCTGCCGCAAGGCGTCCGACATTGTCTTCTCGTCGACCGTTGCAATCTCGACGTACACTCCGACGCGTCGCTGAGTCACAATCGCCGCGTTGTAGTCTTGGTCGGCGAAGAGCGGAACCGCGATCATTGGTTTTCCGGCGTGCACGGCCTCTGTGAGGCTGTTGAGACCACAATGGGTGATGAAAGCGCGGAGTTTGGGTTGATCTGAAGCGCGGGAAAACGTACAGATTAGCGCCAAACGATTATGGTACTTACTCAAAATGGTGGTTTGATCGAGCCAGCTGACCGTGTGGATGTTACCATAGGACTGCAGCCGCTTTGATTCGTTTTCATTGGCCGGCGTGAATTTCCAGATGAATTCGTAGTCGGGGAAGGCGGCAAACGTTCTGATGAAGACGTCCTTCACCTCCGGCTTCATCAAACTCGGATCGGACCAAGAGCCGAACGAGCACACGACAACTCCTTTCTTGGCTTTTTTGAAAACGGCTTCAATTTTCTGGAACACACACGTAGATAAACTCAGGTGGATTTGGAGTCCAACTTACAGGATCCAACGACTCTTTTGGTTTCCGCACATTGATGCCTCCAATGCTGATCACTTTGTGTGTGGTCGGTCGAGGCAAATCGAGCATGTAAGCGGCATTCACAAAGGAGAGACTAGTGTTCTGCATGATTTCTTCAATGTCCGGGAATTGCGGACCGAATTTCTGTCGGAATAGTGCGTTCTAAAGGCGCAGAAAGCTATGCTGATGCCAACTAATGTGTGTTATTACCGTATTAACAGCCATCTCCCTTGTTTTGAAATAGTCAGCGACAGAGTGGTACAAATTGTCAATCTTCTGCAAATAGCTCAATCTCGGAGCTGATGGATATGAGCAAAGCGTGTCTAAAGCGGACAATTACGGTCTTGTGAAACGGTGATTTTTGGTCCTACTTGTGACGTAGCTCTTTGGCGAAGGAATGCCGTAATACTGCGAGATCAACTCGTTGATCGGCGTCGCTGACGTGATGATCTTCGCTTTGACGTTGACAGCTTCGAAGATGCCGAAAAAGCAAAAATCGTAGAATTCGGAGAGCGCCACGTCGTATTTTTCCGCCTTCATCTCCGCGATCATTTCGTCGTTGTTGATGATGACTGGAAGGAGCGCGATTGTGTGCGACTACAGAGAGGAAGAAACTTGACTCACCTCCACAGAGATGCGAAGAAGTGTTCACGTAGCTGATGAGGCTGTGGCCTCGGACGGAGAACGTGTTCTTCATGGTCGCTCGGTCAAAAGGATCAACTCCGAAAGAGGCCTCGGTGTATGCGACTGGGCCTGTCGGGTGCACCTCGTACACCTTCGCCACTCCAAGTGGCTTTTTCGGGATCAATGCGGGATCGAACACTGGCATCAGAACGTGCTGAACAGCCGCTTAATCATGAAGCGTAAGTCAGCATTCATCAGCACTTACCACAGTGTGGCCAGCCTCCTGAAGAACCTCGTAGATCGCTCTGTGAAAGTCAAAGTGCGAAGGCGCGATGGCCGGATTGGTGACGAGGATCTTGAGCGCATCGCTGCTGATCGAAATACAGAGGAAGAGGAGACAAAGGAAGGGTGCACGCATCGTCGACCGTTGGCTGCGCTGCTCTGCGCCCGTGTTTCCAACGACTGATTACGTCAACGGTGCTCTTGCCCTCGCCCCTTTCTAATCGATTTCACTTCGATAACCAGTTCCGCGCGGCATTTGTACTTTGGAGTTTGGCCGAAAGCACTAAGGAGCACAAACGAGGTGTGCGAACACAAACGACATTCGCTCAACAGACGATCGGCCGGTTGCCGCTATGCTTTTTCTGTGTCATGCAACCAACGCGCGGGACGTCAGCCGTGTGTGTGTGTGTGAATCAACAGCGAGCGAATGCACCGATGTGAACATTTTGAGAGGAGAGGTCGTAAAGTGCCTCGTTCAAAGGGTGCACATGGTTGATCAGATGGTCGCTGAACGCGGCCATTAGAGTGTTAGGGTTGCGCCACGTTGGGAAACACAAAATTCATGTCATCGCAGCACACAAAAGCATGTTGTTCGCCAGAATTGAATTGTCGAATTGTTCATTTACACGGCGGCTGTGAAGGTTAATTAACATCGCAAGTCTGCTCACTAGCCATAAAACCAAAACCAAACCACGCTTTAGGGCTCAGCAACCTACAATCAGGTTTTCGCGCTTGACGTGCTTAGGTTTTAAGCATTGTTTTCATCGATTTTAATGAGCGCAGCATGCCTAAAATGTGGTGTTCGATTTTGTAAAAAGGCCATTACGAGTTTAGGCCTGTTGTTAGTGTGGATCGCCGCCGCAAAAACTATCTGCCAGTACACTGAAAAGAAGCATTGCAAATGCATAAGCAATGCTAAATGCTTTCATTGCATTGCTTCCGGGCTATTTATGTCTCCACAAATCGTCTAGAAGACAAACAACTGGCAGCTCAAAGCACCAATCAACCCAAAATGGCCGCGGAGATGATCAAACTGGTGTCGAAGGAGGGCGAGGAGTTTGAGTTCAAGATGGCGCACCTGGAGAAGGCGGTGATGCTGAAGCAGATGCTCTGCGACTTGGGCTTCGAGGAGGGAAGCGTCCCCAGCGAGAGCGTCCCGCTCCCCTCGATCGGCACCGACGCGCTCCGCACGATCGTCGCGTGGTTGGTCGCGCACGAGGAGGTCAAGCCGCGGTCGGAGGAGGAGCGGCAGATCCACCGCTTCAACCGCAACGTCGCCAGAGTGGACACGGAGCTCTTCGAGGCGCTCGGCTCGCGCTCGAAGCTCGCGGACGTCATCAACGCCGCCTACTACCTCGAGATGCCCGACCTCATCGACGCGCTCATCAAGTACACCGCCAACAACCTCGAGGGGAAGAACGCGGACGAGATGTCCACCTGGCTGGACATTTCGTTGAAAAAGGAGGGACGGAAGACGTCGGCCGATGACGGAGAAGCCGAAGAGGGCGAATCCGCCGAGAAGAGGGAACGTGCGGAGTGATTTAAGTGGTTACAGTGGATTCGTTTGAATTGATTTAATAAACGAATTGTGTGATGTTTAAAAGCAAATGTTACTCAGATCAAGATCAGAGATTGAATCTTACGCAAAGTTAATCCGAAAGTTATTCTCTAATCCACGCGAGTCACGGGGGACATCAGACGGGAAGAGAGACTCGATGGTTCAGAGCTCGGGCTTTAGCCGTTATGCCCCGGCATAACACCAGGAAGCACTAATAAGCCAGAGCAGGATGTCTGTTGTGTGGAAAAAGTAAACTGCTGATGAATAGCGTTTTCTAAGAATGCGATGCAGGTGTAACTGAGATGACCACTGCTTTAGGGTTGATCTTCTTTCTGTTGACGAGAACGACCAGGTTATGCCGCAGAGTTCTAAAACATATACGGTACTGTAAATGCGACTTTTACTTTGACTGTTGGAAAATCCATTTTGCGGGAGCTTTGCGAATGACCCTCAGCAGACTTACCTATTGCAGATCAAATAGACGACCACATGAGCGAAGGGCAACGAGCGCATGATCAGATTGAAGAGAACCGTATAGAAATAGACATTAGCGCTGTCTTTGATGGTATTCATGAACGCGGAGAGAATTCGACTACAAATCAGCCAGATGAAGGGAAGCGTCACCTGGATGAGGATGCACACTTCATGCGTTTTAAGCGTTTTTCTCTAAATTTCTCCCTTTCCTTATTGTATTTCATGGGATTCGCTTCACTTTTAAGAAAATAGAGCCAAAGGCAAGCGCATAGAGCACCGTTGAAATGGCGAAGCAAACAATCGATACGACCAGCATGGCTTGGATTACGGGGCCATTGGCCGGGCCTGTAGTGTGAAATCCGTGATTGTTAAGATTGTAGAGGAAGTAGTCGATAAGCCAGCAAAACGAAGTGATAATAGCGATGCTAATTGCACCAGCTACGGAGAGCAAAACCTGAATTACTGTAATTTGGAGAATTCTGTTCAATTTCATACAAAATAGGTCAAATTCGTGTCCAATTTTCGAATTTCCAGGATAACAATGAAGCGGTTCAACGCCAGAACTGTGGATAGAATGCCTTGAATCACAGGCATGATGTAGCTAAACACTGTAGCCATCTGAAATTTGGGGTGAGCGCTTCAAGAGTCAGCTGTAACTCACTATGATGAAAGGGTAGGGAAATTCGACATCCAGCAGGCTCATCAGACCAGCTTCCAGAGTAGACAGCAGCATCAGAGCGTTCACTAGGCCAATGAGAAACAAGATCTTGTAAGCCCACAATCTCCACAACGAACGCATTCTGTAGATTATCTGAAATGATTTGGATTTCGACTTACGGTTACTGTATGCTCTTACCCATAAGAAAGCAGTATTAAGAGGGAAAATGAAAACAAAGATGGTCAGATTGATGCAGGCAACACCGTAGTGGACGACCATGTTTACTGAAAGAGGCTTATTTACAGGTTCCCAGTTGGATTGGACATTTGCACGTAATTTAAAGACGTTGCGTGATCGAGTAGCACAGCGCCCACTGTTCTAAGAGGCGCGTTCGGTCAGTGAAGCGCCAAACTGGGGTGAAATCTGGTTGTTTTGACGAGCGGCAGCAGCACGCAACGATTCAAAGACGGTGGAACTTTGGACCCAAGCTGTAGTTTGGGATAATGTTCAAGTTTAGCATCGGTTTGTGGAGAGCGACAGCTATTCAATGTCAGGCGCAAAGAGCTCCAGTTTCGAGATTAACACTAATTTGGTCATCTGACTAAAGTGCTTGTTGTCAATGTTGAAATTCCACGGAAAACATGACCAGAAATTATGACGCTCCCTTCCAAATGCGCTTTCGGCTTAGCTTTGCGTATGATGCAATCTCTGATCTTAGTATGAGTAACATTTTCGTTTAAACTTCGAATCTTTTATTAAATCAAATCGAACAATCAATCCACTGAAATCACTCCGCGCGTTCCCTCTTCTCGGCGGATTCGCCCTCTTCGGTCTCTCCGTCATCGGCCTGCGTCTTCCGTCCCTCCTTTTGCAACGAAATGTCCAGCCAGGTGGACATCTCAGTCGCATTCTTCCCCTCGAGGTTGTTGGCGGTGTACTTGATGAGCGCGTCGATGAGGTCGGGCATCTCGAGGTAGTAGGCGGCGTTGATGACGTCCGCGAGCTTCGAGCGCGAGCCGAGCGCCTCGAAGAGTTCCGTGTCCGTCCTGGCGACGTTGCGGTTGAAGCGGTGGATCTGCCGCTCCTCCTCCGACCGCGGCTTGACGCCCTCGTGCGCGACTAACCACGCGACGATCGTGCGGAGCGCGTCGGTGCCGATCGAGGGGAGCGGGACGCTGTCGCTGGGGACGCTTCCCTCCTCGAAGCCCAAGTCGCAGAGCATCTGCTTCAGCATCACCGCCTTCTCCAGGTGCGCCATCTTGAAGTCAAACTCCTCGCCCTCCTTCGACACCAGTTTGATCATCTCCGCGGCCATTTTGATTTGATTGGTGTTTTGAGCTTCCGGCTGTTTGCTTTTTCGATGGTTTTGAAAGACATAAATAGCCCAAAAGTGGTTTGAAAGCAATGCAGTGATTGATTGCTAGCATTGCTTCTGTAGTTGCATTGCTTTCGTATTGCAAGATGCACCGGTCACCTTTTATGCAACAGCTTTTACATAGGTGCATCCATCAGCGTAGCCAGACGCAGGACGACCCTCGCCCCACGCTTGGAAGTTCCACGACGATCCGTCGATCCACTCGCAGGCGGAGAACGACTTTGTTCTCGCCCAACTGGCGACGGAGTTCCCC
This sequence comes from Steinernema feltiae, assembly GCA_007213375.1. Taxonomy (NCBI): domain Eukaryota; kingdom Metazoa; phylum Nematoda; class Chromadorea; order Rhabditida; family Steinernematidae; genus Steinernema; species Steinernema feltiae. The sequence continues at coordinate 78,122 of MQUG01003439.1, forward strand.
GGAGCGGCCGCCGCGTGGCTCGGAGGCTTCAAGGAGGGAGGGAAGATGACCTGGATCGACGGGAAGTCGTGGAACTTTGAGAATTGGGTTGCGGGAGAGCCTGAGGACGATGGCGACTGTGTGCAGCTGCTGCTGAACGCCGACGGGAAGTGGAGGAGCGAGAACTGCGCCTCCAACTCCGCCGCTGTCGTCTGCAAGTGCACCGGGGAGCACTGTCCCGTCAAAGTCGAGGATCCGCTCCCCGAGAAGCCCGATGAGGTCCTCCCGGGCGCCTTCAACGCCTCCGACTATCACCTCGCAGTCGACATGGACTCTGTGGAGGGCGAGGGGTACTGTAAGAGGCTCGGCGGTCTCTCCAACCTCGCTTCCATCCACTCGGCAGCCGAGAATCAATTCATCGCCGCTCTGGTCAAGAAACAGCATCCCGAGGCGAAGAACGCGGTGATCGGCGGCTACAGGGCCGGCGACGCGTTCGCGTGGATCGACGGATCATCGTGGGACTTTGAGGCGTGGGTCGAGGGTCACCCAGCATCTGGCCACGCCGATGGATGCACTTATGTAAGCTTCCTTTTACTCCTTTCAGCTGTAAACTGATCTCTTTAGATGAGTTTAACTGGCGCCAACGATGGAAAGTGGGTCGAAGAGTTCTGCGGAGTGCAAGCCCACGTTGTGGTCTGCAGAATCAGTTCCAAATGATTGATTGTTCGTTGTTCAGCAGCATTATTAGTTTGATTACATAACTTCATACTTGTTTGTTACTTGTACTACGTTTCACTAATACGGAAAGTTCAATGCGCAACGCTTAAAGCGAATGTTAAGTTGCCATGGGAAGAGCAAAATTTGTTTTATTTTTTCTATATTCCAAATGCAATGAAACGTTTCAAACATCCTGTTTCTGTAGAACTATGCGTACTTGATCAGGGTGTATTTGCAAAGAAGTTCTCGAGTATTCTCATCTGCACCGCCGATCAACACTAAATTTGATTTAATGTCACTTAGAACCAAAATTCTGACGCAACCATTGTCGTCTGCTAGCTGCGGCTTCCAATACAGAGCCGCGTGTGAGCATTTGTTCTTCTTGCAGTATGCAAAGAACTCTTTCTGGTCGAGTGTCATCTCGTACGACCGAGAAGATCCATCTGTCCAGTACCACTTGCTCGCGTCGGCCGAATCCTTCGGGTCGTCGAGGCGAAAACCGATTTTGTAGCCGGCCCAATCCTTCTGTTCATCCGTGTTTAGATCTTTGAACCTTTTGGCTAAAACAGCCGCTACAGTACGCTCTAAACTCTGCGCTTTCTCACCAATTAACAGCTCTTCTTGTCGGCTATGAATGGAGGCGGCGTTGGAATAGGGATAAATCGCTTTGCACGCACCGAGTAAATCTGAGTTTGCTCTTTTAATGTAGCCCTGAACTATGGGTTACTGTATCTGAATAATGAGCATTTACCTTATATTCGCTATTCGGTATGGCACGATAGCACGCGACCAATTCGCTGAGTTCCAATCGAATCCAGTTAGGCTCGCATTTGACTGAACTACCGTAGTTTACAGTAATCATGGATGACGCACTCACAAATTGATTCCAACTCCTTGGTCAAGTTCGAGAAGCACTTTCCAGCGTCTTTCGCAGCTGTAGTTAGCAGATAGGACTTGATTTCTGGATCCTTTGACTTCTCCATACCGTACACCTTCTTGAATCCCACACACTTGCTGCCGCCATGCGAGACGACGAGTGGAATCTCGTTGAATTGGCCCCAAAGATGAGTGATACACTCGACTACAGTACTCCCAGCGGGTGTTGTTAGATTCTGGAAAGGTTCTCCGACAACGACGTAGTCTACAGGGAATGAACGGACGAAGAGCGACGCCTAGAGGGATTTCCTGATTGATTTCGAGCAAAAGTGGAAGAACTTACAGAAGCTTCAGCGCTCAGAGAAGCGAAGAGAGCGGCAAGCAGTAGGAGCATACTTTGACCAGAAAGCCGAGTGCGTCTCTGTTCGTCTGTCGGCAACTAGTGGCAACAGCCGAAGAAAAAATTGACGAAACGTCGTTTTTCGTCAAAGTGCAGACGGAAACGTGATGATGCGCACTGGGAATCGGCCCGTGCGGCCGATTCCCAGTGATTTCAGTTGTTAGGCCAGGAGAACACAGATAACTAAACTCACTCGCTCGCAGTCCTCCACGAACTCATTGTCAGTTATTTAGCATGAAGAACGTGCTCAAGAAGTTGCAAGAAGATCCATGTTTTCTTCTTTTCAGGATGGTCTGATCCCAGTGCTCGCAGCCTTGTTCATAACTCGCCATAACTCGCAAAAGGACTTGGAGTGTTTTTGCTTTGCTTTGCCACAGCACACGCGTCATAGAACGCGTTGTCAAGGGATTTGCTTTTCGCTCTGCTCCTTTTGAGCAAACAACTGTGTGTCGAGCCCTCTCATCTGATGCACTTTGTGGACATGAAATCATGGATCGAAAAACCAACATTTACGATTACTGCTTTCTAGTGCAGCTGAAAGCGTTTAGGCAGATGCGCACCGAACATACGAACAATCCTAGTAGTGTATTTACTTTTCGCGAAGCGTGTACTTGCAGAGGACATCTCTTTGGTTCAAATCTCCGCAGCCTGCCAGCACTGAAACGGCGATTTCCCCTTCAAATCAGCGAGCAATTCTCACCTTCGCTGCCAATCCAGTACAGCGCTCCATGGGAGCACTTGTAAGCTGAATTACAGTAACCGGCCTAAAACTCAATTGATAGTCGGGGGAGATCCGTCCACCCAGTACCACTTATTCAGGTCTTTGAACTCGGCCGGATTGTCCAGGCGAAGACCGATTTTCACGCCGTACCACTGCGCGCTTAAAGCCGTCATGTTCGCGAAGGTTTTGGCTAAAAACTACAGTACTACAGTACTGCTTTTAGGGCGACTAGACCTATCTGGCGTTCTTCCTCGTTGCTGTGGATGGAATTGGTCTAGAATGGCCAAGGAAACGCAGGTTTGTGGCTATTTGGCCGAAATATTGCAAAATATTGTCATTCGCTGACCAAACGTGGACTTAGCCGTTTGCGCGCAACCGCACAAATCAATTTTTCGTCGTTTCTCGACCATTCAGCCAGGATTCTGTGTTTCCTTGGCCATTCTAGACCAATTCGAGGTCGCGAAGAACTCTCATGCCATCAGAATCACTTGAAATGGCCCCAGCGAGAGCGTCCGGCTCCCCTCGATCGGCACCGACGCGCTCCGCACAATCGTCGCGTGGTTGGTCGCGCACGAGGACGCCAAGCCGCGGTCGGAGGAGGAGCGGCAGATCCACCGCTTCAACCGCAACGTCGCCAGAGTGGACACGGAGCTCTTCGAGGCGCTCGGCTCGCGCTCCAAGCTCGCGGACGTCATCAACGCCGCCTACTACCTCGAGATGCCCGACCTCATCGACGCGCTCATCAAGTACACCGCCAACAACCTCGAGGGGAAGAATGCGACTGAGATGTCCACCTGGCTGGACATTTCGTTAAAAAAGGAGGGACGGAAGACGCCGGCCGATGACGGAGAAGCCGAAGAGGGCGAATCCGCCGAGAAGAGGGAACGCGCATGATTTCAATGTTTTTCGTGGTTGCAAAGGATTCATTTGACTTGATTGAATAAAAGAATAATGTGAAGAATTAACAAGCATACAAAAATTGGTTTAGCTCGTTTAATGAACAAAAATTACCGTATCCATTGATCATTGAATGGCTGTGAGCATTTGTAGGACGTTGTTTTCAAATTTACACATTCACCTGAACAAATGAACTTTCGATCAGGTGCTTGAATTGGATGTCCGTTTCTATCGGTCACGCAATAATTAATGTGTTGTGCGCTGAATTCAGGATTAATGAACTTGAGACGCCCAAACAAAGGTGTGACTAGTAAATTGAATATGACTTTAATGAAATTGCGACTATCGTGTTTTCCGCCTTCAAATAGCCTACGGTTGGTCTACATCCGCGTCTACAGATGCTGTCTGTGGAGATGATCGGCTTTGTCTACGTGACCCTAGGCGTAATATACATCATTCCGGCTATTCTCTGCCTGTTTGTCCTTAGTCGTCCTCCTTTGGCGCAGCAATCCTCCTTCAAGATGATGTGTTTCATCTCGCTTATGGACATTTTGAACATTACTGCCTGTTGCTTCATGGCAGGAATCTACTCGTTGACCGGAGCTACGCACAGGAACACTCCTAGCATGCTCACCGTAGGCTCTATAACGCTAGCGTTATGGGTATCCTACTGCGCTATAAACATCACTCTCGCTCTGGACAGACTTTCTTGTTTTTGTTCTGAAAAATGGAACAAGCGGCTTTTTGGCGGCAAAAGGAGCTTTGTCTGGATTGGCCTCGCTGTCCTGGCCGGAGCACAAATGATGATTCCGTTTGATGGTGAGCAGTTCTATCACTACGATTCGTCAATTGGAGGATGGCGATTTGAGCTACAGCCCCGTGGAACGGTAACATTGGTCTGGGATTACGGTATTTTAAGTGTGAATATAGAAAAACTACCGCCACATGCTCGTTAATGTTGGAACGTTTGCAATTCTGGTCGTATTCTACGTGTCGATTGTGATCACGGTTTGTCGATCTACGAAAGAGGACAAACTGCAAACTCAGGTACAGACACATCAATTCAATATTTCAAAATAGCAGTTCTAGGCCGCGTTCCAATCTGCAGCAATCTGCGGCTTTGCGATGGGCGCTGACATCTTCTGCATTATCGTCCAGAACATTGACAATCCGTCGATTGCGTTGTGCTACGGTGCTAACCTAGCTTGGCAGCTCGCACATGGTTAAGCGCCGTCTTTGCAACTTGCAACATTTGCGTTTTGTTTTTAGGTGGAACTGGATACGTTTGCCTACTCCTGAACATTACAATCAGAGACGCCGCGTTTCTTCATTTACAGAAATTGGTGCAGTTTGTTGGAATAAGGAAGAAGAACGTGACCAACGTGGTTGCAATGACTAATTCACCGGTTTTCCGAACAAGTGTGACCAGTACACATTTCTAGTTCTCGGTGGTTGATGTGAATTTCTTTCATTTACATCTTGCATTCCTGTTCAATTTTACTTTAATTTTAATTTATATACACAGTCAGTATTATAAGATAATTATGAAATTGTACGGTAGGGTGTGTAGGTGAAACCATGAGACGCCAAGATTCAAAAGATTGAAAAAGAGAAATTATTTACGTTGACGGCAACGTAACGGACAGAACACTTATTGACAGTTGGACTTTTTAGCCTTTTTTAAAAAACGTTCACATTTCTTGCCGCAACAATTTATTCCGGGAGGTGTACAGAAACTTGGCTGACTGTGGACCATAGATCTTGCTCTAGTTGCTCGAGGAGCAGCTAGAGGTTCCGGAAAGAAGTCAGAAGAACAATTAACTAGGTAAGCGAGATATCGGCGGCTGGCCAGATTTGAAGCATCCAGGAGTTGCAAAACTCCTTCGTGGCCAAGATAAACATTTGGCGAGTAGCGGAAAATAGAAGACGCTAATTGGCCGGACGGCTACCATATTGTTTTGTTTCTCATTGTTCCTTGTTTTGTCGATAGTTGGAAAGCGTTGGAAAACAAGTCATAGATGAAAATAAACGGATTTCAGTCCGTTATAAGCAGCTGTTGTCTACTACAGTCGGGCTGTAATTAGTAGGAAACAAACTAGAGTGTGACGTGCGTAAGCATAACAAAAGTTGCGCTCTGGTCTTTTAGGCATTTAATCAGGTCTTTTCCAATGCAAGAGGTCATCTGAACACTCGAGAGGATTGTAGGCCGCGTAGTTAACTAAGCTGATTATGTGCACCGCAATCCATGTCTGCGGCTAATTTGACTCGAAATCGTGTTAGCAACGACGTTAACTTTTTTCCTGCAAGTCTTTGGTACCCCGAGCACAGCCAGCATCTCCTTTCTTAGGGTTCTAAGCGAAAAAGTTATTCATGACTCAGAAAGGGGGTTTACCTATTGAGCGCCATGTAGGTTGTGATATGAACAACTGGAATATAACGCGAGAAGAACATAAACGTGATGGCGAACACATCGTCATCGAAGTGAACCCTCAGTTTGATAAACATCAGCAGTTCGGTAACCAGAAACCAGATGAACGGGAGCATAGCCTGGATGGAGAGCCAGATTTCTTGCGTTGAGACTGACGCTCTCTGCAATAGCTTCGATTATAAATAGACCTGACAGCGGTGGATTACCCGCCACGTGATTTTTACTCCTATAAGCACATAGATCACACCAGAAACAATGAAAACAAGAGTCTGCACTAACGAAGACCACATACTATAAGTGAGTGTATGCACGTAGTCACTCTCAAAGCGGTGCATGCTTGGGATGTAGAACGTTTCGGGCAGAGTGCACAGAAAGAAGATGAGCAGAAAGATGCCGACGAGCCAGCTGATCCCGACCATTGTCTGAACGGAGCGTTGAACGTTGGTGGAGAATCGGGTTAGACGAACCCAATAAACGAGGCCGCGATCAAAGAGTTTAATTTCCAGCATTACGAACAATCGATTGAAAGCGAGAGTGAAGGAGAGGAGCGTTCCTGTTAGCTTGATACTCAAGGAGAGCGAGTAGCAGAGCTGAAAATAGAGCACATGGCAGAGCACGTGGGTAAGTTGTGCTCGTTTTTTGGGTTTTCAAAACCAAGATTTCATTAAATTGCAACCGACAAACCTACAGCAGCTGCTGTACCGGCTGTTCTACCGGAATTGTGCGATTCTTCCAGTTCTGCGGACATCTAGCTACACCGTATGAGTCTTACCTGAGACAAAAAATTCCGCGAACTATAGTCCATAACACTTAGTGTTCCAGTCGAGACCACAATGAAGAGAATAATGAGATCAGTGACAGCGATATGAGTGATGATCTTGTAGGCCCACAACTTCTTCAAGTCCCCATGACGAGCGATAACCTACAACAGTGTCATACAGGCCTGTTCTACAACCTGAACCAGCTACCCAGATGAGAAGAACATTGAGCGGGAAGAAGACGGTGAACGTCATCACGTTGCATATTCCAATCGGTACACGTAGCGGCATCGCGATCGTCATTTGTGACTAAACTTGGAGTTTGAAGTTTAAGCAAACAACGCAATTGCAACAAAGGCGTCAGCGGCGTTAATTGGGCTGATTTGCAGCGAGCAAAGGTCAGCAGCAAAGGGATGAATTAAGTTAGCACCTGACAACTTGTCACGGAGCAGCACGAGGGATTACCCGTCAAACAACAAATGAATCGTGTTCTGATTGTTGAGCAAAACAGGCCAATAATAAGCAAGTTCGAGCGTTCGGATCAGGACACTAGAGTACTGCGGCCGCCCTAGCACATACATAACAAACGCGTTTCTTTCCACTGAGAAACGGTGATTGAACAGTCGTAATTTGTGCGTATAAACGCAAAAAATGAGTCAATTTAGGAACGGCCACGTAATTTCATAAAGTAAATACGTTCCAACGCGTTTGATTGCTTTTGATTGCTGGGAGACGTGCTAAACGTAGCATCCATGGATCAGCAGTCAAATCTACTACATATACCACAGGCTGAGCTGAATTTACTATACTGAACCTGCTTATTGCAATCACGGAACAGCCTTCAGAGCGCTGTAAGCACGCTTAACAGCGATCGTGGGCTTATTTCATGACGAATATGGGGTCTAAGTAAAAAAAACATAAAACGTAGGTGTTTGCACAAACATTCAACTAATTAAATGCTTTCGGGCACAAATACGGGCTCGGATAAAGTGCACGCCAGCGCACTAATTGGCGCTGACATCGTAGAAGGCGCAAAAAAAATGGTGAGGTTGGCACAATTGTCCATCTGTGAGCAGCAAAATAGCAAAAACAGCCTTTCCATGAACTCTTGGAACGAACACTTTGCTTTTAGTGCGAAAATGATTTATCAATAGGAACACACCTACCAGTTGGTCTGATTGGCGCAGCTGTTTTCTAGAGAATTGCTCCACATTGCGCACCTGCACTGATACCGATACACCGAGCAGATTAACTTCTCTTCGCTCAATTTCATTAGCGAGAACACCGAACACAACCGGTAATTGCTGCTCCAAGCGCACGCAAGTAGTAAAGCGAAGCCGTTGTAGTTCAGCTGCTTGATGCACGGGAAGGGAGTGATGAGGCTTGCAGAGAAGTACAAATAATTTTTTCTCAAAAACTAAATGAAATAGCTTGGAATTTGTATCTTTAATCGAAATCAACGAAACACACGACATGAGCACAATGCTATTTAGATAAAAACGCCAGTAGCACCAACGGAAGACGTAAAAGACAAAAATTCAAGTTTTCACAGCTTTCGAGCAACTTTGGGACATTAGAACATTTGGACTCAGACGATTAGCGCGCAATATTGCTCGAAGATCATGGGTGTACCACAACTTGGCAGTTTTGTGACGTTCGATCGTCTGTTGTGGCAAACTGCTACAACGTGCATAAGCCAGAGAACAAGGTTAAACATTTAACTTATGCATAAGCGTGGCGGCAGGTCTATGCTGAGTTTAAGTGCCTCAAATTACACCTAAGCGTATTTCGAGGCGCGGATTGTCAAAGCAATATAATCAAATGGTTTGCGAAATTGTCTTGTCAGGCAACTTTTGTTTATTCGACGTTTTTTGACTGATTTCTGCCCTATTTTATGGTTTACCCAATTTAGCCAAAACATATCTGTAGGAAATTATCTTCTAATCCACCCAAACGCAATTTTATTCTGCATTCTAACTGTCACAATCTACAACTTTGCCTTCTTCATCGTTTGTTTCAGCAGCTCAGCTTCATCTCTAAGGAAACGCCTCAAAATCTTGCCAGAAGCCGATTTAGGGATTTCTCTGATGAATGCAACGCCTCCCTTAAGCTGCTTGTAGTGGGACATCCGATCTGAATGTTTTAATTTTAGAATTGCACCTAAACTACCGTATCTTACTTACCTTTTACAAACCCAACAATCTCCTGCTCTTCAAGAGAATCAGTCTTTCTAACCACAAAAGCCATCGGAATTTCACCGCAAGACTCGTCTGGAACACCAATGACAGCCGCATCTTGAATCAACGGATGTGTCAGGAGCAGATCTTCCAGTTCAGCTGGAGCAACCTGGAAACCTTTGACCTTGATCAGTTCCTTCAATCTGTCCACAATGTAAGTGAAGCCCTCATCGTCAACGTAGCCTATATCTCCGGTATGCAGCCAGCAATCATCGTCGATTGTCTCCGCCGTTGCCTTTGGTCGATTCAGGTAGCCGAGCATCATTGTGGGTCCTCGAACGCAGACTTCTCCTCGTTGATTGACATCAAGCTCAGCTCCCGTCTTCGGATCAACGATTTTCATTTCGATACTAGGGCAGAGTCTTCCAGAGCTTCCGATTTTCAGATTTTTACCGTATACCATGCAATGGGTAGCAGAAGTGGTCTCTGTCATACCGAACGCTAAAATTGCGCAATTTGAAGGCCGCAAACAAGGTTGAGCCAACCTTGTCCTAGAATTTTAACGCTCGGGAGTCTCCTAATGACATCTTCGCAGAGCTCCTTGCCGGCTGGCGCAGCTCCACTCATTATAGCCTGCACACTGCTAAGGTCATATTTGTCGATCGCGGGATGCTTCGCCAGGAGAAGGAGAACTGGAGGAACGAGAGTCAGATAACGGACCTGAGAAGGCGGATTTTGCAGAAAATGCAATAAAAGAAGGATACCTTGTAGGTCTCGATGCTTTTACAGTAGATTTCCAGGTCGAAATGGCTTAGAAGCACGGTCCTAACACCGTAGACGATGTTACGCATTAACCAGCACATTCCATAGATGTGATAGATGGGCAAGAACAGAACGTCGGTCTCGTTTTGGAGATTGAAGTCAGGATCGAGCTTCTCCATCACTTGTTTGCTTATATGACTGAAATGAAGCTCTTTAGGCGCTCATTTTGGAGATTTACGTTCAACTTACACCGCTAGGATATCAGCCTGACAAGCGAGATTCTGGTGCGAGAGCATGACACCTTTCGGTGACCCTGTGGTGCCACTGGAATACGGTAGAGCCAGAATATCGCGGTTGATGTCAATGTCCACCTTATGACGATGTACATTAGGCTGACAGGCCAGAACCTCTTCGAATGGTATCACACCAAATGGATAGCCGTCCGCCTTGTTAGGCGATTTGTGGTCAGCGATAACGACAACGCACTGAAATCAGCTCAACAGATGATGCAAACCAACTCAAACCACGACCTACCGTAACCTTGGGACATTTCTGGACCGCTTTCATTACTTTCTCGAGGTTCACAGAGTTACAAAAGACGATTTTAGAACCGGAATCGTTGAACTGATACTGTAGTTCATCTAAACTGAATTTCATGCCAATTTCAAACAAGTCTTAAATGTCCTACATTCGGTGAACGCGTAGCTAGCCGTACTCAGAGCACCACCTTGCAGCGCAACGCCCAAAAAGACTGGAAAATACTCCAAGCAATTGTGCATGACCGCGCAGGCCACATCACCATGCCGAAAGTGTTGTTTGTCGAGGAACGAAGCCACAGAGAGTGACTGAAAATAGAGCTGCTGGTTTGTAGCCTGAGCGCCGGTTTGAGCGTCAACTAGCGCTGTTTTGCTGTCATATTTCCATAGCGCATCGAGAAGCGTGTCGGAAAATGGCCGATCGTGCAGCGGAATACGATTTTCTGGTTTGAAGATCATCTGCAAAGAGAGAAACACAATAATTAGGAAGCAATCGATTATTTTCTCTGATTGCGGCTGTTTGTTGACTCTGTAGCCGACCTGCGTTGATTGCGCTGATAAGATAGTAAAAAAGGCCACAAAACGCAGATCGGTTCAGGGAGCGGAGCGGAGAAACGGGTTGCTCGTCTCACGCTTGACCCTAATACGCATATGTAGACGCTAAAACTCGTTTTGTTCTCGCGATCACCAAAAAATAAATGAGAATGCGAGAGAGAGAGAGCCGGTCAGGTAAACTTGGAAGTTGCGACCGAGTCAGACTGACTTGTAATGTTTAAAACATCTCTTCTTCAATTAACGCGATTGTTTTCGAAAAGGATCGGTCTTTGGACCAGTGTTTGCGACGACCGATGGCCTGGAGAAGTTGTATAAGTAGCAAAGGCAAAGCACGCACCCTCGGCTGTGCCCAAGCTGAGCGTGGCGGTGAAAAAATGAAAAACTGACAGAACAGTCACAGCTAAGACACTAACAGACAAAGAGGAGCAACTGTCTATGGCTTCGTCCTAAATGCAAGCCTAGGCACTGCCGCAGAGTTTGCCTTTTGTTAATTTTGGGCGCAAGCAGCGAAAATTTACTCAGATCGAAAAATGAAGTTCTTCATTTGTCTGTTACTCTAACGTCTCAACACGGAGCTTGGCGTAAAGCTTAAGCTTATTGTTAGTTTCAATGCCGAGAACTCCATGTAAGCGCATATCATGCCGTAGCATGTACGGCTCTAAAGAAAATCTACGGAGCACAAAATTCACAATGGTAACTGTTAAAAATGTTAAAAATTCAGTATGGCGCCGAGTTGTCCTGGCGCCGAATCGTCCCGGCGCTGAGTTGTCGCGTACCGGAAAATCTAGTCAAAAGGCTTTTTTCGCAAAAAAACATTGCAGTGTTCGTTCACTGTCGTAATGTCGGGGTTTTTTTGTCGTCTGTTCTCAACGAAATGAAGCCACAAACCTGTGTTTCGATGGCTCTTATAGTCCAATTCAAGTGTATACAAATAAAAGGAAAATTAGGTCATACCCTCAGGCACGCCTGCGTGCATGTAAATCATTTGCAAAAACTTTCTTTCAAGAATCAAAACCGACAAATTGAAGGTAAAAAATAAGCTCTTTGGTCCGTTTACCGCTCAAAACCCATTTTTGTTGAAGAATAAGCTTTTGCAAATTTAGAAGCTGCTAAGCAGGGATTTAACTCTTTCTTCTCTAGTAGATAAAACACGGCTGCTGAAAATCCTCTTAAAGATATTATTTAACAATTTTAATAATTGGGTGCACGGGCAAGAACGCACAATGTCTCTCGCCTAATCTCTCGACACGTCCAAGCAACAGGAAATTACAATCTCCGCACTTCCTCCCAATGTCCTCTCTTCAGGCAACGTGTCCTGTGTGCTGTCTGCACTCTGCGACCACTCGTTTGTATGGCGCCAGCGTTTGTCGTGCGTGTGGAACATTCTTTTACCGTTATGTAAAAGACAACAAACGCTTCGATTGTAAAAACGATGCCAAAGCCTGTGGACTGGATGCGTTAAAGAGTCAGTTGACACTCATTGTCAACTCACCTTGATCCGGTTTAAATTCAGACGTGACAGCAAAGCACGCGTGCAAGAAATGCCGAATTCAACGATGTTTTGACGCCGGAATGGTAGCAAAATGTCGGTGAGGTCAATGTAACCGAGCTTCTAGCGGATCGTTTAGGCGTGAACATCAAGCCCAAAGTTGACATCATCATCAGAGTCGATGCGGAGCGCTTTCCTCTGTTAGCACAAGCAGCGAGCGCTATTGCACGAGCCACAAGCTACCGTAACCGGACAGATTGCTCAATGCTTTACGGGACTTCCGAGCTCGGATCAAAGTTCCTGACGGGAAAAATCTGCCGCGATGAATTCGTAGAAAACGCCCTGTGCTTCCGTCGAATGTTCGACTATTTTCCGGTCGTTTCTGGTCTAGACGTCACAGTCAAAGAGCAGTTCTTCAAGAACGGTTTGGCTTCATACGTGAGTGCTCCTTTAAATATAAGCAGGCATCGCCGACTTTAGGTTATGCTCATTCAATCAGTCTCAGACGCACGGCATCTACTGGTCGCACCGAACAAGGAAAAATTCTTTGTTCATCCAAACAAGTACTTGAATCTTGAAGAGAAGAAGTTGTGTCAATTTGTGCACACCCACAAAGACAACAAAACTGCGTTGTGTCGTTCACATGACTGCGACTTTATCGCGAGGTGGGCTCTTGGTTTTGTGTGCGCTGGATCCATATGAGTTCAGGATGCTTTTGGATTACTTGCTGAGAGCTCGGAATACACTCTCTAACTTGGTTTTGGATTTGGTCAGTTCTGAAGAAGAGTACGCTGCCTTTATGCTGCTGATCGTCCTTCAATCGAGTAAGTCGTTTGTTCCTAATTGTTTCTTCAAGTTCCATCCAGCCAACTTGAACCAAGGACACGTTCAAGCTCTCAGCGCCGTGTGGAAGGAATTGGACGACTTCTACGGATTGACCATGCGCGATCGCTACTTGTGGGGCAATTGCGTTCTGTTTCTGTCGAATCTACAGGTATCGTTCTCGGAATTATGGCTAACAATTTGGAGTCGTTGCAGACCGTCGTAGGAGACTTTCTGGAAGTTACCAGGATGTTCGATTTATTCATAAGAAAGAGCAGCTATGTGATGATTGTCGACAGAGAACATCCGTGAATCGCTTGATCTCCGTTCCATCAGCGTGTGCTTGACATCAAAATATGTACGATCTACAAGTGATGTTGTGTTCCGTTCTGTCGTAAACATGACAAGATTGTCACTATTGATTTGTCACCACCCCTTTCAAAGACTTGTTTTTAAATCAGTCCTCAATAAAAGAGTCTGCGTGTTCCAAAACAGCCGAAAGCTGTTTTCATCTGTAAACAGCTGAAGGTCCTAATGGCTGCGAAGGTCGTCATTCGTAAAATCCTACCCTCCGATGTTCCTGTAGTCGTTGAGTTGATCAAGGTGATTCGGAACGAGTAAATATGAACTCAACATGCTGTTTAGGAATTGGCGGTGTCTCTCAAATGCCCAAATGAGTTCTCGCTAACGCCCGAGCAGATCAAGGAGCATCTGAAAGCGAACCTTTTCACCGGTCGTATTGCTTATGTCGATAACGAACCAGCGGGAATGTTTACTTTCTTCACTGCCTACTCGTCGTGGAAAGGACCTGTAGGCTTCAGATGAATTCACAGTAATCATCTCAGCTTCTGATGTTTAGTTTATGCACGGCGAAGATTTGATTGTTCGTCCTAAATTCCGCAATATGCAAATCGGGCTAAAACTCTGGATTGAAGCGTTCAAGGTGAAGTTTGATTCGATGCATTGTGCAACCAGCGCAGTTTACAGTATGCCGCTGATCACGATTTGCAACGATTCGAAGGCGACGTGTTGAAGACAAACACCAAAGTTTTGAACATGTACAAAAGGGTTTAGTCAGTTTTTAAGTCTGATCAACACACATTTCTTTAGTTCAATGGAGTGAACGTGACACAAGTCGAAGGATGGCAGAAACAACGGATCAGCAGGGAAGACATCGTTCGAAATTCAAAGCTCCTCGATGACTTCAAATCAAAGTTGTAATTGCGAATGATATTTGTGTCTGATTGATTCTGTGAATTTACAAATTTTGTTTTGCCTGGAAACAACCAATGTGGCGGCGATATCTCGCTAAAGGATAGACAGGATAGAGTACAATTTCAGATAGATCAAGTTTTAGATTTACCAGTTTAGTATTTCTCATATCAATTGAATTAGACAACGTTAGACACTCACAATCAGTAGTAGAGCCTGATTGCGGAAACCTATCCTGACTCTCAGTTGAGTTGATTCCCTGGGCCGAAGAAAACGCGGAGAAGTTGATCGGAGGCCGCAGTAAGACTGGCTCTTGCCCTTGGTCCATAAAGTGGTGCAAAGTCAACGTCCCCAGATTCTGAGCGAACAGCATTTTTTGGAAACACAACCGGAAGATCTTTGGGTTTGGGTCAGAGATAGCGCATTCGGAGTTACTCACAAGTGGCGGCCATAAGCTGGTGCGAAGTCATCCTTTCGTGATTATGAGCGAGCAGAGAAATTAGCTTTCGAATTTTGTATTTGAATTTGAATTTTTTTTCCCGCATTTTAGTTTTTGAACCCGGTTGACGCTTGTCATATATGGAGCATGGAGCATGGAAATCATGGAGCAGAAGTCAGGATTATTTACAGTCTGTCAGATGTCAGAAGTCTGTTCCTCAAAGGTGATAACCATTTCAGCAATTGCTAATGTAATCACGGCTGCAGCACTCCCAATGTCGTAAAAACGCTTCCAAATTAAGAACTAATATTGTCGTTCCACATTCGAAAACGCAAAGTTCGCACGTTCGGTGTTTGTACGGACGTCTGTCATTTTCAACGGGGAAACCCACATTTCGCTGATTTCTGTTTTCCTGGGGAATAAAATGGAAATCTGAGGTTTGCAAGTTCTTCATCATGTCATTTCACCTCGTCTTGCCAAGTTTGACTTGAATTGGATGCTCCATGGCTGTGAACATTGAAAAAACAACGTTTTCTGACTATTTCTTGAGGCGAGGTGACTCGCGTGGCTAGTTTCAAGCAAAAACTTGCTTATTCGGGTGCTCTACGGGTCTAGTGGGCGAAAACAGCACAGAATTCGGTGAATTGACGACGGACATTGACCAAGCCTGCGGTGTTCGAATGTTCACAGCCATGGAGCATCCAATTCATGTCAAACTCGGCAAGAGGAGGTAAAATAACACGCCAAAGAACTTGCAAACCTCAGATTTCCATTTTATTCCCCAGGAAAACAGAAATCAGCGAAATGTGGGTTTCGCCGTTGAAAATTACAGACGTCCGTACAAACACCGAACATGCGAACTTTGCGTTTTCGAATGTGGAACGACAATAATGTATGTCAAAGTGAGCCGCGAAATCTTATAGTTTGTTCAGTCGTTCAGATTCAGATGTTCGGATGTTCAGTCGTCCAAATCTTGTTTTCATGACCGTTCTAACCGAATACGAGGCCATGAGGAGTGCTCATGCCGTCGGAATGACGCGAAACGGCCGGAAATAGCCAGAAAACAAACAGTTAGTCAATCAAATCAATTAGGATATTGTAGTTTGCTATTTGAGGCCTTTTTTGTAAGATGTCCGTGTCCCTATAATGGATAACCACCGAGATACTCTCTGATAAGTGCTATATTATATTTAAAATCGAATATTTACAAAAGATAAGTTATGATTATGTTAATATACATCTATTTCTGTTGTTTTGGTGACGATCTTTCAATAACCGATCTTCCAGGTTCACCCGCTTAATTCATTAAAGCCAGCAGCAGCTTCTACCATTCCTCGAACAGATCCAACTCTCTCTGAGGTGCTTTCATGTTTTCCGCGTCATCGGCGTCCGCGTTCTCGTAGCTGTCAAAGTTGCCGATGTCACCGTCGTGATGGATTGTTGGAATAAGTGGAGGCTGAAATGATTGATTTGGGTACGCGTACTCAAGCCACTGGCTACCGTACCTTCACTTTCCTCTCTTTGATTTCGTCGAAATTCAGCGTTGAGAACCACGGATGCGCGAGAACTTCGGAATCACCCGCTTTGCGACAGCCGAGGCGTTTGTCGACCTCGATTAGGAGAAGTTGAGAGATTATATCTCTGAAAAACGCAGCTACCGTATACCAGAGGCTGAGGAAGGCACGCTTACTTTGCATTTGTGCTGAAAGTCTTTCTGGGGAATGCGATCGTCGGATTCTCAAAGATGGTCTCGTGGATATCGTCGGCATCTGCGCCATTGAACGGCGTTTTCCCGGACATCAGCTCAAAGATGAGCACTCCGAGCGCCCACCAGTCGACGCTCTGGTTGTGGCCAATTCCGCTGATGACCTCCGGAGCGAGATACTCGGCTGTCCCGCAGATCGTGTACGAGCGAGTGTGAATGACTTTGGCGAATCCAAAATCTGTCAACTTGATGTGACCCTCAGCTGTGAGCATCAGGTTTTCGGGTTTCAGATCCCTGTATGCCTAAAACGCAACGTTGATTACTGTATTTCCTGAGTTGCAACCTACAATCTTGAACGAGTGGATGTACTCGAGCGCGAGGACAACCTCAGCGGCGTAGAACTTGGCCATCGGGCTTGGGAACGCTCCGCTGGCGCGTAGATAGGAGAAAATCTCTCCTCCGGGCAAGAATTCCAGAATCATGTAGATATTTGTGGTGTCTTTGGCTGTGCTGAGCCTGAATGCGCTTGTGTAAAACACGGCTCATGGGTTACGGTAGCTTACAGTTTAACAATGAAGGGATGATCGAGTTTGGCAAGCAGTTGCTTCTCACTGTGAACGTGTTCAACTTGTCGTGTTGAGACCAGTTTCGACATGTTCATCACTTTGAGCGCGTAGTGGCGCTCGGATAAGATGTGTTGGCATAGCTCGACTCGTCCGAAAGTTCCTCTTCCTGAAGAAAAAACCAATCTTTAGACGTGATAGATGCGAAACAGATGTTTTCTGACGTCAAACGGTAGACTTGAAACATGTGTTTGAAACCAAGTAAATTGGTTTTTGGACCTCGTTTACCGTAGATTGATGTTTTTGAGACACACGCCTTGCCTCGGTTATTAATGACCCATATTTCCGAGAATTTCATTCAAACAAAGGCCGCTAGGTTCATCGCCATTAGCCGCAATTTCAATACGCAGCGATTGTTTGAAGAAATGTCCTCAGAACGGACTAAAAACTAAAGATTTCCCGCTTAGTTTTGGCGCATTTTCTAGTTTCTGATTGTTCAGGCGGCCGAAAGCGAACAGCTGCCCTTGCAATTGTTCTCCGCTTAATGTGCATGCAATTTAAATCGACCTCTCAGCCCGAACGAGATCTCTGCAGCACTCGCATGTTCGAGCACATCAATCACACGCGCTGCTAAAGCCCACTAAAAAGCCTAAAACGCTGATCTATAGTTTTAAAATGTGTAACGCTGGTGAGCGTCATCTTCATGCAAATCAACTTCTTCTTCTTCTTTAAAGCTGCACAAATGTGTAAAGTTGTCAACGATCTGTTACAGCGTGCGCCTGACGCTCAACGACCAACTGTTGTTGCAAATGTGCAGATTACTTTGGCCTGAGTGAGTTTGTGCTGATTAGATGACGCGGAGGGTAAACATGGGCTTATGAAAGCAAGCCGTGACATGTGGTGGTGGTGGTGGTGGTGGAGCTGCATTGAGGAGAGGACCAAAAAATACACCGCTGGCGTTAGATTGAAAACAGCTGAGAGGAGAGCAGAGGAGCGGAGGGTTGTGTGGACTCTGCTCGTGTCAACGAGGCGAGGAAAGAACCTCTTTGGAGTTTTTTTTCGTATAGATACGAATGCCGGAAGCATTTCAATTACGGTTGGCTTGAGAGACTAGAGCGACATTAGTGTGCCCAACGTTTCTTTCGAGTATACGGTAGAAAGGTTTGAACGTGAAAAGATAAGAGCACCGGATTTCAATCACATCCTGTTAGTTGTGAGAGGAAACGCAGAGGCACTAAGCTCTTAAGCTTTTTAATGAAAAACCGACTTGATGACTTTCGGTCGACTAGGACATTGCAATTATTAGAGATTAAAAATCAAAATCTCGGTGCTCCAATCTCTGCTTAACTGTACTAGCGGACCTTCTAAAGTGCTTGCTGTAGGAGGCATCACCTACGTTTCGTGTCGCCGAAAACAAGGATTTCCTCTAACACGTTGTTCCTGTTTGCGTCCTAAGCTTCGAACAAAACCCGCGCGCTCTTCGTCTCCCACACTTAATCCTTGTTTTGTCATTTTCTTCTTTGAGTTTTGAGAGTCGCCAACCCACTCACAGACTCGTGAGCGCAACTAAAGGGCGTAAAACGGTTTCCTGAACGAGCTGAACAGAAAAGCAAATTGTTTTCGCTGAGTGCCCACAAAACAGAAATTATCTCAAATTTTGGAGCAATCAAACAGCACCTACACGCAGAAGGATGTGTGCTCTGTGTAAATAGAGCGTTTTTAAAGTAAAATCGTACAGTTCGCTTGTTTACTGTGGCGTTGGTTGTACTGAAGACCTTTAGAAAAGGCGCAATCTTCACAAATTAAAAGTTAAACAAACTGAAGGACCCTAATCTCGCCCCTATCACAAACACAAACTGACTTACCGATGACACAAACCGGTTTGAGATAGTGTTTGAGCACAATCTCCTCGTGCTCCTCCTGCTCTTCGCTACTCCGATCGAACGACATGGCAAGTTGGAGTCTGAAACGGACCACAAATTAGGGTCGGAACAAAATCGGAGCGCAGACACGAAAACCCTCGTTGTTGCGTTCAACAAAACACGGAGAGAACTCTCAAAGAGAAGCCGGCGGCGGCGAGCGCACCCCGTGAGAGGAGCACAATTCCTCTTCTCCTTCTTCTTCTTCTCCGCCGCTTGGGATCGCCGTGTCGTCTCCTCCCGATCGTGCCACGCCCCTTGCTCGCTCGGCGGATATAGTTTGGCGATGACGACGACTCAGCGAACAATATGAACATACGTATGTGCATACATAACGATCTCCTGCGCACGCGCGTGTGGAAGCTATTCTTAGGCGAATGGGTCATAAAAACGAAGGCCCATCACACACACACACACACACATTCGCTCGTCTAACCCTTCATTGGCGAACGACGGCAGATTGGAACCATCCGTCTTCAATTCGGAAGAGCCCTTCGGATGAATTGATCATTTTACCAAACATCTCAAAGCGACGAAATCACACGTTTCGCCGAAATTTCGGCTCTAAGACCAAGCAAAAAAGCGCCAAAACTAGTCGTTAAACGAATCGGCGCCGCCGTTGTTTTGTCTCGCGGGTGATAAAGGCGCGTCTGCTCCCTTCAAAAAGCTAAAATTCTTAGGAGAGCGCGCATCAGTGGTTTGTTTTTCGCGTAATCGCCCGAAAAAACCGGCTTTGTCTGATGCGTCTCGAGTAAACGTCTCGTTCGGAGTGGGACCAACTGACCAACGGGAATCGGATCTTCATCTCTAGTTTTATCCGCTGGCAAGGACACATCTGTCGCGCTGTTTGCAACATGATACGGTAACCGGAGACGGCGGCGGCCCATGTTGCAACAGTTTTACGTCAACGGACGGAGATGATGAGGAAGAGAGAATTTAGTTGTTTGATCGAATCGGATGATCAGCGAGCGAAAGCAGCTAGCTAGCTGGTCAATTTCAACATACCCACTTTGCACCGCATGATCTTTTAGCAAGTTTTGGTCGTTTCTATCGGACGAGGGGCGCCCAATTCGCGCGTAAAATCAAATCTATCATAAAGGTTAATTTGACTTTTCCGAATTCACGTTTTTTGCGGCGGCGCTCTATTAGGAACGCATCGCAGATTCCGGTCGGACGGAGCACTTTTTCACTTTTTTGCACTCCAATTAGGGATAAAAGAGACGTCTAGACGCGCGTCTGCTTGGCACAGAGTTTGTTGTTTTTATATTAGGATTTTTAAAGGGGAATCTTGTCGATTAAAAATTGCTTTTGACCAATTTGAAGACTTGGAAACATCCTCTCCGACCAAGAATTACCACGAATTGCATTAGAAACAGCAGCAGAACACGCTGCCTATTTTTAGTCGTAAACTGGAAAAGATGACATTTTAAAAACAAGTTTGTTACACCTACCGTAACCGCAGAAAGGTAAAATTGGTCTTTTTCTAACCTTCAGAAAGAGCCAATTGCATCGTTTCACAAATGAAAACAACTGCTGAGGTTTAAACTATGTGATATTCAGGATATCTGCGACAGCAAACGGATTCATTCCGCTAGAATGTCGTTGTGAGAACCTACCTTTCCGCGCTAATAGATCACCTTTAAGAACTACACCACTTCATCAATATCCCTATTTACCATTCAAACCATACAAGTGCAAAGTCCTTGTTTGCCCAAACCCCGACATCAATCATCACGCTGACTGTTGTCTGGTCCAATCTTGGTAGGCAACGATAAGAGAATATTTAGGGGTGTAGCGCGAAACCAAGGCGACAACTACATTCACTCTGAGGAGAAATTGAACCACGTCACCTCAATCACGGTTATACCGGCGGTTCGATGGAATTAAGGTCATCGTTTCAGAATAACCGATAATGTGAACGTCACTGTGAACCCAACAACTCGGCCATATCTAGCGGACACCACTCAAAAACACCAAAACCGGGAAACAACCGCATTAGAGTCAATTACACCCAACTAATCATCACTTCCTGGTTTTTTTTTCTGCCAAAGTCAAAGAGCGGTTTTTCACCCTGTGTGACATGTGATCTCTACACCGTAAACCTGCTTTAGAGCCTCAATGTTCCGCAAAAATCATTAATCAGGTTGTACAGCGTTGTGGCTTGTTCCTTGTCGCGCCTGCGGTGTGTTCGGTAGCAGATGGCGCTTGTAAAAAGCGACAACGTTTGCTTAGTGTACAACAACGCAAGTGCACTCGCAACACGATCATCCAGAGATCTTCTGTGAGACAAAAAAAAACGTGATGACTAGACGAGTCTGATGACTGAAAGCAATCTCTCAACTCTTGTTTTTCACTTTTTTTCTCTAATTTATTTGTTGTGAAGGAGGTCAGGGAAGTTTTGAGGCTTTAGAGCAAATCGTTTGTTTGCAGACAATCTAGGAAAAGACGGAAACGGAGAAAAACCATAACTTGAACTTGAAGCACGCTAAGAACAGCAGAGAACACAGATTTTGAGTCCACAGCATCTTGTTGTTGCTGCTAGGACTGTTATCGCAGGTCTGTTTTGTTGTTTTTGTACAGCAATTCACGAGTGCCCTGTTCTCACTTTACGATCTTGTTGACAAGTGCTTTTCTGGCATTGAATCTGTCTTTCTCAGGCAATCGTGCGAACTGTCTTATAACGAATAACAAATAAGAGCTTGTCTGCGATTTACCCGACGAGTTTTAAGGGCAAAATTCAATCCAAATCAGGTATATTTCAGTAATGGATGAAAAATTGAAGCTTTAATAATTTTTAATATAGCAAAAATGTGATTTTTGGTGTTGCTAACGGCTGTTATCAAATCTTGTGCTATTTTTTAACCACCGGTTTCCGTAGGCGTTCTCTCCAACTCATCAATCAACTTTAGGTAAGTTTGATCTGGTTCCAACTTCCTTCCCACGCACATCCCACTCTTACTTCCCAGTCAGTCGGTCAACGATTAGGGCAGTTGTTTTCACACCTCCTCGTCTGATGACAGCACCACTCGCCGGTGATGAAAAAGTGTGTTCCTGGAGAGGAGCAGTTATTTTTTCCCTTTGGGAAATGACACATTCGAAATTAATGATTGACGTCACGACGATGAGCTCAGACGTGTCACTGTTCGATGAATTCGATGAGTAAGACTTACGTAAAGTGTATATGTAGGTTTACGCAATTGCCATCTAAGCCATCAATTAATGACTCATATGCGACGCGTTTGAATGCGTCGCCTGCTGATCGAAACCGTGACACATGAGGGATGAGATAGAAAAACGAGTTTTTGAGATATTTAATGAAACATTGTGCTGACAGCCGTGTTCAATCAGTCTTTGGCCTATTTTTGATTTCGATAAAAACAGCTGTTGCTTTGCGTTTCTTTGACCCATTTTTTGGGGCAAAAGTTTCACTTTCACTACGCAAACAAAGGGGTAATTTGTCAAAAGGCACCTGCCGTCTGGGTTGTTTCGCTTTTACTTGAAGGTTCCTTAAATTGTTGATCAAATAATGCGGAACTGAGTTCACTTCAAACCATTGGTTTGTCTTACAATGAATGAATCAGCTCACAAAGCGGCTTCATGTCAAGAAGATTGCTCTTGAAATCCTCTTGACAATTTCCCAAGGACGCCGGGTGCCTGATTGGGTGTATTTCCATGTTTGTACATCTGAAATTCATTCAAATTTCCATGATTTTTTCACTTTTGTTTCTCTCTGTCATCTTGTCGGGTAAATCGCAGACATGTCCTTATGTGTTATTCATATTAGGACAGTTCCCACGGTTACCTGAGGAAAAAGGAAATTGCCGATTGTGAGAGAAATTCTATGCGAAATGAGTGTGTGAGAAAGCTTCTGTTTGAAGAAAGCACTTGTAAACAACATCGTAAAGTGACAACAGGGCACTCGTGAAGCAGAGAACTGCTGTATAAACAACAAGACAGATCTGCAAAAACAGCCTTAGAAGCAACAACAAGATGCTCTGGACTCTAAATCTCTGTTTTATGTTGTTGTGAAACAATGTGATTGTTGCTCCAAATAGCTTCTTCAGCAAAAACCCACAAATCGTACAAAACGTCAAGAACATGGCTATTTAATTGAGAATGTATGCGCGTGCCACAACACCAGATTGATGCTCGCTCTCTGTTGTTACTCAACATGTACTCTGACTGTAAATAATTCATTCACAACAACGTCATTCGCAGACAGATGCGGGAATGCGCAATCTGGTCCAGCAAAGCGGGAATGAGGCAACGACAAGTTTTAGAGGAGCACGAGCCTCAGCTGCTTGCAGAATGCACCGCGTCACTTTTACATTTGCAACTCAACTCGAGATCTCTAAGTGTGAAGCCTAAAAATAGCTCCAAACGCATCCCATAAATCCCGCATCAAAGACGCTTCCGATCAACGGATCTCCCCCGCATTCGACGCTCCCGTTGAGATAAATCCCAAGAGTCGATAGATCAGTCGCGTTTTTACAACTAAATTGACACCTCAGTGACGTCAAAGAAACGACCGGAAGAACAGATAGACTCTGTCGGTCTAAAACTTTTTGATTTTCGAGTTCACGTGAACGCTGTGCTGCGCTGGACGGCGGCGCGTACCAAAAGTCAATCCAGCACGACGCTGAGAAGCTCTCATCCACTCGACAGTTACAAAAACCCTCAAACAAATCGCATTTCATTGACGCAATTCGGTCGGGCGAGGAGAGAAAGCCGAGACGCGAGTGAGGCGAGCGAGCGGGAACACGTCACAAAACACTAACCATTTGATCTTCTGCAAATTTTGGCGTTTTTTTCGTCGGTCGGCAATAGCCTAGGATATGCCGGGTTGTCTGTAGTTTTCGATCTGAAGAGCGGCGCTATGCGATATGCCATAGCTTCGAGATTTAACATTAACATCTGATCTCTCAAGTGGTTTAGATAAACATAAAATCGACTTCGTTGCGTGCAAACAAACATTTGTTCGCGTACATCATTCGATTGGAATGGGACAGCGCTGTCAAGATTGGGCAAAAAGAGGGATTCTTGAACACTGGAAGTGCATTCCTGATGTGATAATGGAGCAATTCAGAGAGAGAGGAAAAAACTGAACAAACAGAAACTGCGATCGAGCTGTTGCAATTTGACCGGCTTAACTCGTTGAATAGGTACCATTCTTTATGCTACTTGACCTTGTCAAGTGGAATTGCATCTACGATAAAGTGTCGCCACGCCGTGAGCAGATCGAATTACCAAGCAACGTGCGAAAATCACGACCTTTGCTCACTTCAGTGAGTCAATAGAGGGTTAGTATGCGGATTATCCACAGCGCTTTCAATTCAGCGCGGGTTGAGCGGATTTCAGAGCAAAATACGCGGATTGATTTGTCGCCGAGATGACCGATCAAATGTTGTTGCTCGCCAACAAACGATAACAAACCAATCTGGATAACTCATTCACAATTAGAGGACAGTAAAACCGACCTAAACTGTTCGAAGAATTTTGAAATTTTGATTTGAAATGATGGTGAAATTAGAATGGTTGTGCAGATAACAACGGAAAGAGCGTTTCTACGTTTAGCGTTGTGCACACGATTTGATTACTGTCGCACATACGGTTTCGCTAACCGTTGATTAGTAACCGTTTCCGGCCGATTCTTGTTAAGGCACAAAAGGCGCTTTCGCTAAATTCCAAGAAGTAAATGCAAATTCAAACAGACGAATCGCATGATTTTTTGTTTTCTCATGACTCAGCCCCAAACGCGCTTGCGGCGCTCGCAAGTCGCAAACCAATCGCAAGAGAGAATAGCTCAAACGAGAGTCAACATTTCCCTGCTTACAATCGTGTTGGGTTTACCGATTGTGTGCAGAGAAGCCGAGGAGCCGGTAATTAAAAGGACTTGGCTGGTTGGTAGCACGCGTTGATGCGGCCTTGCCTTCCTTCGCAGTCGGGGTTCCTGTTTGTGAAGTTGCTCGCCTTACACGTATCTGATTTCGTCGGTTGTCCCAACTAGATCTGATTCGCGGCCACGCGGAAGTTTGGTCTTCACTCGATTGACGGATCTTTCGATCCCACACACGTTGCGATACACACACGCTACACACACGACAAACCTGGAAGATCACTTCACAGGGGAAAAGAAGAAATGAAGTCGTCCCGGCCGATTCCGGAGACGATACTTCAGAAATAAAAAGAGATTGCTTGTCCCGGCCGGTTCCGGAAACAAGTCAACTCACAAAACACAAGAAACGCACAGAGCGCTAATATTTATGGAACGAATCAATCCGAAATACAATGGTGAGCAACTGGAAGATCGACCTTTCACTTGATCGTCGTCCACGAAGACTGATTTCTTCTCTGCGATGCATCGCTTTGCTGATTCCGTCGTCTCGTCTCGTTCTTCGGTTGGTCGTCTAAGATGGAGGTAATTGCTGAAAGAAATAAATTGGTTGATTGTCTGTTTTTAGGTCTCGAGAAAGTCGTCAGCACGTGCGTGCAGCGACAGTAATCGAGCCGGCCGGCTTGTGGCTCGCTCCAATTTTTGACTGGCGAGCCGGCTCGTGGCTCGGATCACGGTAACTTTGACCTTAGTTGTTCTGAAAAAAGAGCCTCACACTGATATCAAAGACTCGAAGCACTGATTCACTTTTCTATTCAATACTTATCTCGATTTCACCTGTTATGGCGCGTTCCACTGATACTAATGTCACCATCAAGCATCAAACGGGAAAATATTTGACCGCAGCTTTATGCACCGAGTGCATTGCAAACGCAGATTTCATGACGACAGCTACTGCTTTGATCTTGGCGCCTACTTGACGTCTTCAAGTAGCGTTCAAGTGCCAACTGTTCTATCATATCAAATTACCATGAATGTGCGAAATGCGAAAAATGACGCCGTTGTTCACGTGAACAACCAACCAATCCACCTTTTCAAGTCTTTTTTCATTCAGGACATAATCCACTCAACCCAACAACGTCATCTTCATCAAAGTAGATTTGCCGTTCTGTATACGGTAGAGTGCAGAAAGCACAGATTTCATAGCAATCGGGAAATTTGTCTTTTGTCAACTTTGCGATTTGATTGCATCGATAGAGCGTGTAAGGGAATTTCGGAAACTCCGTCGTGTAGCGCCTGACCACCAGCGCCAAACAAGTACTAACACAGTGCACCATTTGTGGATCATTTCTCCATATTTCATCTTCAATTCGGAGTTTAGCTGCATCAAACGCATCAATCTGGCTCACCAGTGACTCCTTCGCAGTAGATCTGACCAAAATATTTCAGGTCGAAACGAAGAC
Source organism: Steinernema feltiae (assembly GCA_007213375.1). NCBI lineage: Eukaryota > Metazoa > Nematoda > Chromadorea > Rhabditida > Steinernematidae > Steinernema > Steinernema feltiae. Next base: position 104,373 of record MQUG01003439.1, read on the forward strand.
ACTGCAACTCGCGTTCAAAGTACAGATGCTTGTCGCAGAAGGCGCGGTCTTCCAGAGACGCAGAGACGTGCACTGCAATACACAGCGCTGTTATGATGACCAGAAACATGACCGGTTTTTTGCAGTGTAATACAAAAGAAAACAGGCGTTTATGTGTTTCGCCTCTGCGAAGCGAAACGTGCAATTGTGAAAGAACGCGGAAAATGCCGCAAGCAAGAAATATCGTTTGCAAGAATGTGAGCAAAGGTCAGCGATCAAACAGTAAATCGAACACGGAACAAAAAATCAGGTTACGGAGAGTGACGGACCATCGTTGTCGATTTTGCAGCTGCCTGCTGTGCTCATGTAAACTGATGATTCTTGGATCAGAATGTAGGCCTGAATAATTGAAATTTTGGATTTCCCGATGTTTCTGAAATCGTTTTGATGTGCATAGTTTTGTGTGACTCTTAAAAAACTGGATTTAACCTGCTGGGCCCCGGACCACGAATGAAAGTTAGTGATCTTGATGACATTGTAAATTCGTCCAATTTTCCGACATTATAGCACTTAAAGGCAGGATAACTGGGCGCCGGACATCTCGGCTTCAAGAATGTGGTACTTGGCTAACTTGGTGTCTGGTAGTTGGCGCTTAAGCTTCGTTCTAGGCTAACCATCTCGTAACTACCGTAGGCATAGGCTGAATGTATTAGTGGTTAGCCGAGTCACTGGCTTAGCAGGCTTCGTAGAGCCACGTTTAGACACGTTTGACCTGCCACCGAAATAGTCATTTACCATATTCACTGGGCGCCAATTTGTCCTGGCGCCAAGATTGAAAAGCACATAGTAGTAAAAGCAATCGAGTTGGGTCATAAATTTAATATGCATAAGTAATAACAATATCCGACTTTTCAACATCAACAATTTTCGACGAACACCAACCTTTGACCATTCGGCAAACATCAACCACAATCCACAACCTGAAATGTCTGTTTTCAGAGCTGAAAAATCAGAAAATCAACTTGCATGACAACTGCAATGAACAGGATTAGTATTAAGAGGACACCGAGCATAATCGGATTGTTGACGAGGTCATTCTCGACTTCACTGACATAAATAAACTCCATATGCGCTGCGACGTGTGAGTGGAAAACAAGGAACTGCGAGAGGAGCGCAAAAACCAACTTCATACCTAGTGGAAATGTGAAAGACTGACGGCAGACAAAGTAATTGGCTGTCAACATGTTTTTGTCGCTGCCAACTCGCTTCACACAGTAATTGACTAAAATTCAGTTCACGCACCAGAAAACAGCAAAAAACTGTATTTTGTTCCGCTTCTCTGCAGCTCGGCTGCAATTCAGTCGGCGGTCTGTTCCTCTTCAACGCTTCTGGATGGATATTCGAGCGCACACTAGTTTGGGTCCGTTTTGCGAAGTAACTTGGCTGTGGAAATTTTGGCGCCAAGAATCTGTAATCTGGCCAACTTTGAGCCTGATTGTATTGCGCTTAAGCTACGTTATAGGCTAGCCATAACGTAACTACCTTAGGCTGTATCTGACGACTGCCTTAGTCGTTTAGCCTAGTTTTTGGCTTGCCAGGCTTCGTAGAGCAACGTTTAGACGCGTTTAACTTGCCGCCAAATTCAAGTTTTTGTTTTTCCTTGCCAATTCGACCTTGCCAAGTAGGCCGGCGGCGTTGCCACTGCGCTACAGACAGCACAGCTGTACAACTGTGTTACTCTACGGTCAACAGGCAATTCTCAAATTAATTTGGCGTGTTTCTCCAACACAAACGCGAATGGGGGCGCAATCTCGTGTCCATAGACCTACCGCCGTTCCGTGATTCATTTCGATCTGCGCGTTACACTTTGGAACGTTCTCTTGTGAGTCAAATCAAGACAATGAAGTCTGTCTCTACCAAATTTGATATCGATCCGAGAGGGACATGTTTGACCATCGCCTTGTGAGCCAACTACCCACTTATTGTTAGTTCACTTATAAATAGAATTTATTTAGAATAGAATTATCGACAAATTTCAAACTCGCTGAAAGATTTACAATACACTTACAGTCTCCGCAGATTGGAGACAAATCCAAGGAAAATAGTACTAATCGTGCGTAGGCGTAACTGTAACGTTCGAGAAGAACCAAAAATTGGAGTACGTCGAGCGACGAGCGACCGTAAGGCAAATGAGCAAATTGTTATCGCTTTGATAGAGAGCAAAAGAGAAGGAAAAGAAGAGAGAAATTACGCTAGGAAAGAAGGAAATGCATTCTTGCGAGAATTGCTTATTCTTTGCTGGAAATACAGTAATCCTGTGTGTACACGTGCGTTGCCGAACAATTCGAAGAGAGGAAATCTGAAAATTGAATGTTTTACTCGGTCCCCAAGAAGCGCCGCCGCCGTTCGGAACGCCCTGGTGGCATGCGAGCTTTAGAACTGCAGAAAAGTCATAAATCACTGTCACAGTCAACTCACCAGACTTAAGACATTTGATGTGTGGAGGCGGAGGCCGCGAGCGAGGACTCGGTCTCGAAGCGACATTCCGACTTGAGACGAACAAACTCCCGAGCGATCTCGTCACTTTGGCGTTGACTGAGAATGCGGAGGAGGATCAGACCCGTTTCGTCGATGTGCAGGCGACGGCCTAGTTGCACCCACAGAGCGCAGGAACCTAAAAGAGAGGGGTTACGGTAGGGAGATTTAAAAAATTGCCTTGGCAAAAAATGGCTAAGCCCCCTTTGTGCCATTGTCAGGACTGCTGAGCTTTAGCTCATGTAAAGCCAGCTCAACCAAATCTCGCTCAGTTTACCGGGGGTAAGCCTAATCCGCTTCAAGTGAAACCAGCTCTGTTCACGTCCAAATCATGTGTGAAAGGAGCTAAGCCAAATCTGGCTAAATTCCCATTTCCTTACCTTGTTCAACGACGGTAGTCAACTGAAGTACACCAACACCGACTATCCTAGTGGTGCCGAGCATACTGTAGTCCTTCACTTGGAACATGAGCTCAGAGTGCTCCGGTTCACCTTCGTTTCCGATCAGGAAATGACACGTGTGATTGAACTTTGGCGCCCAGTTGTTCTTCACCGTCGGCGTGGCGAATTTCCGTTTTTTATCGGAGAGATGAGGACCGACCAGGTTGACTTCAACGAACGGCTTGAAGGTGTTTGCCGTCTGCCAGCGGAGGTCATTCGCAGCAATGACTAAATTCATCAATTTGAGACCATTTTTTCTGGGGCATTTGACCTACTTTTGACGGTGACCTTTTGCTCTCCGGTGCCGGGATGACTGAACAAGTCCACCTGGACACTGACCTCTCCAACCGGCTGCTCTTGCGAAGGCATATCCTGCTGTTTCTGGGTGGAAATGAAGGTCTTGATGAGTTGATCCGTGGTCTGGGTGTACAAGGACAACGCGTATTTCAGCGATTGAAGTTCAGGCGACTTTTCAAAGAACGACTTCTTCAGTCCTTGACCACCGGCGTGGAAACACTCTTTGATCGCGTCCAGAGCGGCATCGAGTACCGTACACTGCCTGGGAGTCAGCGATCGTTCCGACTCTTTTGCCATGTCCATCATCTCTTTCACAGATCCAATGTTCTTCACGTCCTTGAGATGCGTCGTTAGCGTCCTTGACACGTCGCTGATTTTTGCATTTGGGATCTTGTTAAGGAGCTAAAATCAGAATTAGGAATTTTCTCAGGTTCGGTCTCTTACAGCTTTGTCCGCAAATGGCGGCAGAACGACCAGCTTCTCCATGCTGACGATCGTAATCCTCCACAACTCCTTGAGGAGGTACTTGAGGACGGTCTTCTCGCATTGCTGCGAATAGCGCTGCAGAGAACCTTCCAGAAGGTCCATCAGCGGATCGAGCACCATCTCCACCTCCTGTCCCAGTTGACTCTTCTCAACGTGAGGACCCTTGATCTTGGTCAGATAGATAGCGAGGAGATTTGTCTTCTCGTGGATGTTCGGCTCGAAACTGGCGGCAAATTGCTGCGAGAGTTTGTCGAGCACGGAATTCAGCTTCTTCTGGAGGTTGTTGAGCACTTGTCCAGCCTGCGAATCAAGCTTCTCTCCTCCCATGCTCTCGTAGATCTTCTCCAGTTGCACTCTGAACGTCTTGCGCCTTAGGAAATCTCTGTTTGGGACAGCGCATACCGTAATTGTTGCACGTTGTTCATCAGAATGCAGGCGAGCAGTTCGTTATGCACAAATTTGGCAAAATCTTTCTGCACCATGTCGGCGTAGGCCAAGAGCACCTTGTTCAGGGTCTTGGAGAAGCGTTTCATCATGTCGGCATAGACTTCAGGATTGGGGCAATCCATCTAGAAGAGCAGCTTTTTAGCTTAAAATCAACAAAAATCAAATGTTACCCTGATGAGCAGCGTGAGCGCCTCGTTCAGTTGCGAGAAGACATCAACCACCGAATTGCTGAACTTTGTATGTTCGGACGTCCGCTCGAAATTGTGCGTTTTGTCGTGATTATACGCTGCCCTGAGGATATCCATCGAGTGCTCGTCGTTATCGTTGAGCCAATCCATCACAAACGGAGTGAACCAGCTGAAAATTGAAAATGACCCAACTAAACCTATATAGATGAAGGCTGCTTACGCTGGAAACTCCGGAATTGACTGTTTGTATTGCGGTAAATCGGCGACGTGGATCGAGTAGAACTGTTTCACTTTGAAGTACAAGTTCATGTACTCGGTGGTCTTGTTTTTGCGTTCCAACGCGTGAGCTAAAAATGTAAATTTAATTGAGTTATTGACAGGAAGATTAGCTTGTTGCTGCGCGAACAATGATGCACAAAGGTCATGTTTACACGCCAGAGGGCATTTAGGAAAACACGATTTCCATAGAAAAGGGACATCTGTTGTTAGTGAGCAGAGGTGCACCGAACGAGCTCAAGGACAACAAGTAAGCAAGCAGTTTTGTCCAGACTCTAGGTTCACTTCTAGGCTATGAGAGCTGGAAATAGGGTCAAAATTGCGTTACACAATCAGCAAATGAAAGCGCAGCTTCCTATCGGAGCGTTTTAGTCTAATTCCAGATGTTGAATCACACAGCTCGCGACAACCGAATCTCTGTAAAGCTCCCAGTTTTGTTTAAATCTGCTCTGCGACCTCAGCTCTGCGCAGTGTCACTCATGTCACCACCTATCGCCTCAAACCTCAACCTGGTGCGCCTCATAAATAACAGATGTTTAGTTTTCGTTGCTTGCTGTTGCTGTCAAACATGCGAAAACAAACAAAAAACCCAAAAACATCATGTTTACAGCTGTCTTTTCAACTTATCGTCAGCAGTTTTGTAGCGTTCTGCGTATTAGAAGCGACCCCTGACGTTTGGGCCCGTTTCCCTGAGACCAACGAACATCAATTCTAAATGCATGACGTACCTTCGAGGGCGACTTTCAAATCGGTCTTGTACTGCGTCCACAGGGTCGACGCCGACAGCTGACCGACGTTCAGCTCCTGAGGGAATTGATCCAACACCTTGGTGTAGACGTCTTTGTCGTCGGTGATCACCCGGATCATGTAGTCGATGAAATCGTACCAAAAGGATACGGTAAGATTTCCGAGCGATTCGACTTCGGTGTAGCCGCCTTGCTCGCAACACGACTCGAACATCATTTGATATGTCGACTGAAATGGCGAGTATTAGACAGGGAGCACCGTTTTGCGCACTATTTTAAGACAAAAATGGCGACTCTAAGGCTGTAAACTGATTGCTGCCATTGTTCAAAGGCAACAAATCTGCAGATTGAGGCGTCGCACACAATCGAGTCAACGGGGTGAAGCCGTTCAAAAACAAGAAAAAGATATTTTAAGGCGCTTCTCCCGATGTGCGTCACTCTCACGCCGTCCGTCGCGAGATCGAAAATTAGAAGAAACGTGTTTATATGTCAACAGAGACGCCAGGCGGCGCCGCCGATGAATCAAGTGCACACGTATATCACACTCACCTCCATGCATGCTTTCGCACACTCTCGGACCACATTTGATGCGCGCGGCGGACTCGCCAACTCCAGCACTTTCATGCGGAAGAAGGTGATCGAGGTTAGGAGGTCGACGGTCGATTTCAGATCCTGGAGTTTGGCCGGAGAGGAGGTCGGAAAATATTTCTGAAAATAGCGAAAAGACGATTAGGATGAGCGGGAAATGAGGGATTGTGGATGAAGAGAAGGAGAGGGACAGTGGAGGGCAATGCGATTTTAGTCTCAATTCTTCTTCAATGAATAAACAGGTCGGTAATTTAGATTCTGCACCAAATCATGAAAGTTTTATGTTTAGTAGGCGTTTGCGCTTGTTTTTCAAAGCCAAAGTGCAGTGCCCCAAAAAGCACAACAGGTTGTGCTCTGTGCTCAATTGAATTCTAATCTGCTAACAGGGTGCTAAACTGAATTTTAACCTACTACCCTAGATTCGAGGGCAGCAGCTATTAGCACAGACTGGTTATCGAAGAAGTTAACAGTAGACAGCAAAAGACAGACATTCCAATTTTCATCTGCATCCATTAAAGCAGGATGGACAGTGTGATAGTTCAAGGCTCCTGGTGCGACCGCGGTCAAAATTCACCATTCGCAAATGTCTTTTTAGAGCTCGAAGCAATCTGGCTTGCGCCCTATCAAACTACCGTAGGGGTAACGCCATTGATGACCCCATCAATGCGATAGGCGCCAATTTTGCGCATCGGCGAAACTGATTCTCGGTCGAATAAATAAACATCTAGGACCGGAAGCTGCAATTTGCGTCCGAACAAGCGCATGATTATCATGTTGAATTCGGAACCCGGAATGGAAAAGCTACTTATCATCGGGCGTCTGGAATTGGGACGAGAACGAGGAAAAGCTTTTAGTGTCTGAATTCGCATTATTCGTCATAATCCGCGGTAAAACAGACGGAGAGCGAGCGAGCGACGAACGGGAAATAATGGAATTTGTAGGAGATTTGGTTAAGTAACGAATGCTGATGTCAACAGCAGCAGAAACTAGGTACAAGTAGCGATGCAGAATAGGACGTCTTTTAAGGGAATGTTTTTTTAAAGATTGGATCGCCGCTAGAGAGGAAACACCTTAATGCGAAGAAGAAGAAGTAGCCTATCTGGTAAACATTAACGACAGAATTTTCAGTTTCAAACAATTTCTCTAAAAACAACACGCGAAAACACATCGCAATCACCAGCAGCAACAGCAGCAACAGCGCATCCTCTTAGCTCTTCTTCAAAGAGAGTAAAAGCTCTCGAGAACAAATAACCATTAACACTATTCGCGCCGCGGTTGGTCGATCCTCGTCGTCGTTGACGTTTCCACCACCAACGACGTCGTCATTTACGCCGCGCGGGCGCGCGTTTTTGGTGATGATGTTCTATAGTTGCTGGGTTGGTAGGGTGGTCGCCGTCCTCCTCCTCATCACCACTTGTGAGGGAGAAGAGCACCGCCGCGGCCGCCGGCACCACCAAAGCGCCTCTACTGCTGCTGCTGCTACTGCTGCTGCTGTTAACGAACGCTCCGCTCCGGATAGATTAGGGATTAAGGGTGGTTTGAGAAACGAGGAGCCGCGCGCGCGCGCGAGCGAACGAGCGAGCGATAGTTATGGGGTGTTCTGCTAAAGCTTCTGCCGCGCGAATGAAAAACGGCCGCATTGTTTAATTAGTTTAACATTTTGAAAAGAAAGACGAAATGTCGCGTTTAAGTATGCAGGAAGTGAGGAAGTGAGCAAGTCTGTGTTCGTTCGCTCTGCAAAACAACGCGTGAAATATTGATGAAGGCAGAATGCTTTTGATCGACAAGAGTGGGAGGAGGCGGAAACTCCACGTTTTCGCTGTTTACTGGATTTGCATGGACCAGAAGCGGGGTTATAATTGCGGCGAATGACAATTCTAGTAAACGACGAAAACAATTGAGGCCGAATTTAGCTCAAATGAAGCGAAAAAGTCGCAATAATGGGTGGCAAGTTGAGAATTGACATTTTCAAGAAATTGTATTAGTAAAAACAGAAACTCCAAATGATCGTTACTGTCAACAAAGCGTCAAAAATCGCTCTGAAACGGCGAATATGACGTCAGTTTAATTTTTGTCATGTTTTAGGAGGGATTAACTAAAGCGATTAAGGATGACCGCACCGCTTAGTTACACTCCGGCACTGACACATAGTTGACGCTAAAACGTGCTGACGACAGTGCGAAAAAGCATCTCTCGCATCAGAGCTTCGTCTTTGAAAGTGTACGTTTAGAATGGCCGCAAATCGCAGTTTCGCAATAATCAATCTTTCCGGTCCTTCTAAGAGCGATTAATCTTCGAGGTCGCTTTCAGCACAATTAATAATTTAAACTCGAATGTTTTAGACGTCTTTCCGTCGTTTCAACTAGTGCAAGAGCAGCCAGTTCCGCCGCGCACTCTTAATGCTACAGCGCGAATGGATTTATCAGCATCAGCTGTTTCAAGCAGACTTTGAAAAGGTGCTCAGGCAAATGCTGCAATTCATGCGAGCAACAGGCGAGAATAGGCCGCGCCCTGCAAGGAGAATACAAAGAAATCGCCATATTCGATGAAGAATAGATAGGCGTTGAAAAGGAAGTCAGTTTTTGGAAAACTGGAAAACAACTATAAAAGGATAATTGCATTTTGAGTGTGCACGTTGTTCTCTTGGGACTTTAGAACGGGGTGTGACAACAACTAGGATTTGATGCAACTGAAACAGGATAAATGCAGTGAAAACCTTTCCCTTTGAGTGTTTTTTGGTCTGAAAACTGCTCTTAAGCTTGATTCCTCAATATCCTCAATATATATCAAATGCCCAAAACCCAAAAAACGGACAAAATCACGCAGATATCAGCACAAGCATCTCGTTCTCCACATCAAAAGCGTAACGCGGACTCCATTTCAAAACAATCAAAACACTCTTTGGGCCAAAAATCGAACTCCAAACGGCTTTAGAGCAGCCCGTTCCACGAAGACTCAACTTTTGCTTTGTTTTGCTCCTCTGACAAAATTCATATCATCCTTGCTCGCTCTCTCTTGCTCGCTCTTCCTTGCTTTTGCTCTCGCTAACTGTGTTGTCTCCTCCCCTTTTTGCGCACGCAAACTCGCTGGAATTCATTAAGAAGCTCTAACCCTTCACTGCCCAAAGATCCTTTCAAACAGAGCACAAAACATCGCCGTCTAGACACGAAGGAGGAGGACGGCAGATGGCTGAGTTGACTCACCCTGTACATGCTCAGGTCGATTCGCAGCGAATTGTGAAGTTGATCGAGGAGCTTCACGAATCGGTCTTTGCCAAAGTTCGAAGCGGCAAAGCGATCGCACGCGGAGACGGCCGATGTTGCCGTTGTGTGCGCATAAAAGGCGTTAATGTTCGCCAGTAGTGTGGACAATGCCGCCGGCACTCCGGGACTCGTGTATCTCGTGCAAAGACACGCGAAATGCGTCATTGCCTAAAAGCGGCAGAGCGTAAAACAGGTTTCTTCTCACGCAGGCGTGAAACAAACAACAACGGCGCTTGAACACGGCCTAACCTGATAGATGCTCTCGATACCGTAGCGCATCGCAAACTCTTCGCAAATCTCTTGGCCGACGTCATTGAAGTAGATTTTCCACGCGTCATCGCCCTTTGCATCCGGCAGTTTGACTTCGTCGTGCTCTTCCGCCTCATGCTGAAAACCAAAAATTTTCAGCTCAATTATGATCCATTGTAGTTAGTGCAATGGCGCGTTTTTTTTGGGTCAAATTTGTTTTCAAAGCTGCCTGTCCTTTAGGGCACAAAATCCGCTAAACACAAATTGTGACGTGAGATAAATTTGAACAGAAAATCCCATGTTTTTGATGTGTTTAAAACAACAAACACGATGATCTTTGGTTAAAATAGAGGATTGAATGCTACCGTAATACACAAACAAAAACAAACAAGAGATAATGTTTTTGGCTTGACTTGTGTCGTCAGGTGTCGTCAGCGACAACCAGCTGTTCAATCCTGCAACTGCGAGTCTCCCTCCCTCATGGTGTCTTGAATTTTCAATCTTTGTCTTCAATCAAAAACAGCCTAATTTTGGTTTGTAGACTTTGGTCAAGCTACAGTTATAAGAAGCTCAGCTCTGTTCGTCTCAGCGACTTAGTCAATGATCGTTTGACGAAAGTGGGGGTTTTTGAAGATGTTTTTAAGGAATGCAACAGACAAGCAATTATGGGGAAGTGAAACTATGATCTTCGGACCTTTGTTTCGTGAATTTTTGGGAATGCGCCGGCCAGACGTCAAACGACTCATCACCGAATGGGAAAATTGAATAAGATATGATCGCACTCGTTTTAATTTCTATTTTCATTTATAACTTGTACAGCTGGCCTTCTACTCTGACTATTATGCCCCGCAACCTCCTCCTCCTACATCCTCCTACATCCCGCAACATCCTCCTCCTGCAATCAGTCCTAAAACTCACAAACTCGTTTTTCATGTAATTGCTGCAATTGTCTCAAATTGTGCCTTTTCACAAAAGTGCATTTGAAGTGCGCTGTACTCTAAAACTAATCGTTTCTTACCTGGAACAAGTGCTCATGAAGACAGGTGTACTGTATGTGATAGGGGGCGAGCTTCTCTTCTCCTTTGATCTCGACGTTGATGTGAAGGCGAATCGCTCCGCTGACAGCGGATTTGTCCGTCCGCTTCTCCAGATTGTACCAGACGTCCATCTCTCCGCTCAGCGTCCTCACTTCGATGATCGTCTGACCCAGGAAATCATCGGACTCTCTGGTCAGCTTCTGTCGCAGCTTCGATTTGAAATCGTCGTCCTCGTCCCAAACCCGTACTTTGATGCGATCTGTAGAGTTGTGGCATTCGCTGAACAGTCGATTACTGTAGCTACCGCCAGCTTATGACACTCTTACAAGAAGAATTTCTCATTCCAGATTGGATTCAGCTCCTGGTGGATCGTTCTCGTGCGTTTTTTGACTTTGCTCACTTGAGCTGTCACGTACGGGTCGCTTTTACCGGTTTTGTCTTTGGCAATTAGGCCTTGAGCACATATCACTACAATGATGGGTTACTGTAGCTGTGCTTTCGGTCAGAAAGAGCTTACCAGTAAGGGCAATCTTGGCACTCCACTTGGAACTTCCCTCCAAAATGCTGTTTTTGACGCCTTTCAGCGTCTCCGTCTGGTTCCTCTCGTCCACTTCAAAGATTTCGCGAATTGTCTGAAAGATTTCTGGCTTGTTCCTCTCCTGAATCTTCATTCGATCGCGGATCACACCGATGAGACTCAGTGCTCGATCGCCTTCGCCGTGTTTGTTGCTCTTTTCAGCGGCTCCTGAAGCGACTCTTTGAAAGATATCAACGAAACAAAGCGCTCACGTTGTAGACAATCCGCGCTGAGCAACTCTCGGCACTTGTCGTGGACTTTGACCCCGCACTCGGAGCATCGCAGGCCTTGCCGTGCGAGACCCCACAGCAGCCCTTCGCATTCGTAGCACCAAGTTGGCGTTTGAAAATTGGTCATTTGGAAGTTGTGCGGCGTTGTGCAGCTGATCGGATAGATCAGAGCTTGAAGGCATTTACGGTAAACGTGTGATTTCTGAAAAGTTGGAGCTTTGCAGAGAAACGAATGGTTAATTGCTGTCAGGTGGGAGGACAAAGGGACGAGCGGGTGCTATAGTTAAACTCGCACGTTGGAAATCATTAACGTTTAATGCGAAAACGCAGCAAAGAGCAGAAAATTGTCAATGGGAGAGGAATTCAGGGGGTCTTTTCAATGATTTTCGCCACCGGCTAATTCAATCAAAAGGGTCGCCGAGCGTGACAGATTCTCAGACTGTAGGACAATAGGTAAATTGAGCTCAAACTGCATAACTTTTAGAGTACAAAAGCCGAGATATACCAGCTGTTACACCAAACTTACCAGCTCCTCATCGCCGAAAGTCGTCTTCGCGGCACTGGCCAATCCGGCTTGCGCTCGTTTTGTGGCCATTGTCTAAAACGGTCAATCGATCATTCAACAGTCATCGTCACAAGCAAGCTACGGTAAGCAATAGAAAAGCAAAACAGAAGTCAAAGCCGCATTCAATCGCATTCAACCCAAAAAGCCAAAACCCTAATTCCACTCCACTCCGCTCTAGAAGCGTTACAACTCACGGACTACCGTATGTCAATACACTCTTTTGGTAAATTGTTTACCTTTAGAACCTAAAACCACAAAAATGTTATTATATGATGAATGGCGGTGAATTGCCGGTAAAACTCACAAGTTCGCTCACTAGCGGAATCGATCGCTTCGTGCTGGAGATGTTCATGTTGGGCATCGCGTCGATGCTCTTGTAGAAAGAGCTTCCTGCGGCCGCTGTGTTGTCTTCGTCGAAGAGAGTTGTCTAGACAGAACAGATTTAGATCTCAGGTTGAGAATAGAAGAGGGATTAGAAGGAGATTATCGATGGATTCGGTGTGTACCTTGTACTTTGAGTAAGCCGCTCGAATGGTCACTTTGCGGTGCGCCTCAAACAGTTCGTTCCTGTTGAGCGCTTTGTGGCCGGCCGGTAGAAGACCAGTGCTACAGCCGGGCACAAGAGACGTAGCCCGCTTCCGCTCATGATCGTGTACCCCCAAGCTACCGCTACTGTACTTTGGTAGCTCTGTTCTGCCGCCGTCCGTTAGGAAATTCCACAAAAGCTCTTCTCGTTGCGGTCGCGCGAGTGGTAAACTCTGCGTTCTCGTGATTTTTGGTTTCCGTCTCCTTCGTCGCCGTCTGCCTCCCGCCACTGACTTGGCGCGTTTCACCTTCTTGAAGCTCTTAGAGAAGGCGAGCAGAGCGTCCGCTCTTCGCAGATTCTCCCTTTCAGGCGGAATCTCAATTGCATCGACCGCTCGCAGGACCAAGCAGCCGCCTCTCGACGTATCCGGCTCATAGTAGACGACCACCGGACGGATCTTCTCGCTGATTAGCAGAGCTGGACTACTCGGAGCGGGCAGCTCGCAGGCACTGTAGATCGATACAGGTTCTTTTGGAGCGGCGACCACCTGAGGCGCTCCGTTGAAGATGGCAGTGCTTCGAACGCGGCGTCGCGGCAACGCCGCGTTAACACAACAAGCGGCCGAAGAAATAATGATTGAAGCGGCGGGTTAGTTGTCAGTAAAAGTAGAACCGTCGGACGCGGAGGTCATCTACAAGTGTGAACGGCTAGACGGCGCGTCTTTGAGTAAAGCGCAAGTGTACCAGAAACGCGAACGAGGCAAACGACGCTAATTTCAGCTGTGGAAACGATTCAATTAGAGCGACACGTGTAAAGTGGTGATTAAGCGAGGGGAAAGAGATCGAAATTGGAAATTTTCCGGGTGATGTGATGGAGCTGATGTGCCGAGATTAAAAAGACGCAGATAGGAGGACAGGAGCTGCGCGTTGACATCTGCGAGGAGAAGGTTTTCCGACAGGTTCCATGAGAACGATCGAGTTGTGAACAAGCAAGTCACAGAGGAAAACATGCGAACTTGCGTAAACAAGAATTTTAGCCAAACAAATAGGTGAATTTTGCTCAAATCTTCTCCGACCCCGTTAGTGAAACGTCAGGTATGTTTGAGAATAGTAGGACCTGATGGCGGTCTGCTAATAGCGTACAAAAGGTCAAAATTCCCCAACTGCTATTATGAAGTGTTTAGAATTTAGCTTGGTGCTAAGAACCAAATGTGCAATGTCTAAGAGGATGATAGCGATTGATCTCAAGTGCGCAACGCGGTTGATAAACAAGCAAATATTGAGAGAAGGTGGGAGGTTTGAAGGACAAATCCTGCCCCTGCCCCTTACAACCTTTGCTCACGTAAATGCTAACTCTTGGCGTCACCAGCTTTGCACTTTCAGCAGGCGTCCAAACAAAGTAAAATACATTTTAATCGCGCGCGCGCGCCTATGAACAACATTGATTATAGGAGCGGCCTGAACCTCAACTAGGTAGTCTAGTCTCACGTGCCCCTCGTTTGATTCAATTTTCGCGCGACAATTGACAATTCTACAACACGAAAAACAACGCCAGAATCACCTTTTCCACATGTTCCACGTTCAGTACTAATCAAACCACTTTGAACGCCAAAAATCGTAAAAGGTGTTAAAAACCAAACATCGTCAAATTTCGAAGCTACGCGTGAGAAGCGCTGATCACTGCGAACAAGCAAGCTCACAGCCACGCTGTCGACGCTTTTGCGTTAGATTAGATTTATTATTGCCGTGAGCGCGCCGCGTCTCTTTTACGCGCGCAAATGACAAATGTGCGTCGTGGAGATAAAGCGGCGTGCAAAGCGATATGTTTGCCGTGTGCAGCGTCAATTGCGGAACGAAAAAGCGCATAAGGATCTTGGCCACGCCACACCCTAATCAATATGAATATGTAGACATAATTAATTGAAATTGGCTGAAAAGGGCCGTTGCAACAACAGCGCATGGAGGCGATGGGCGGAGGAGGGGCGGCGGCCGAGTTAGGGACATGTCCCAAAACATCAGAATATCAAAATTCGCGCTCGATTGCTGTGGCAGGTGGCGCAGTTCTAAGCCGCAGGCATTATGACACATCGCGCGTAGAGTTAATCGCGATAGGCCGGTAGGCGTTAGTCAGAGGAATAATCTAACCCTTATCTAAAATTCCATTGTTTTCCCTGAAAATTCAGTCCTGAGCTGGCAGTCTGGAAAGCACCGCCCAGGGCGACACTCGATTAATGAACGCATAGCCAAGAACATCTTTGGGATATGTATTGAAAGCGTCAAAGTTGACATTTGAAATCGAGTGAAAACAGCGCCTCTTGCGAGGAGGAGGAGGAGATACATCAAATTTAAAAAAAGGATCTGACCTTTGAGCTACAAAACCCTGGAGCGCCGCTACGAAAGATTGAAGTTGTTATTGACAGGAAAGGCAGTTTTATGAAATGACTAATCAAAGCTGTCAGGTGCAGAAAACGCAGCTGCAGCACAGAGCGGTTCAGTTGATTAGCGTGGTTTTGACGAGAAAGTCGCAAAATGTGTTTTAATTGCTTGAGTTTGAGTTTTTAAGAATTTGAGCGTCTTTTTGAGGGCCTCTTTTATCAGGCACTCTTTCTCGCCAAACGACGAACAAATCAGATCAATTCACAATTTTTGAAGAAGACACACCTGCTCCAACGCACTAACAAGTGACCACTCAAGCTGTGAGGTGCCTGGATTGGATGCTAAAAGCAGGAGAGCGTACACCGATTACTCAACCTCTGGAATGCTGCATTCCTACATCCATCACCCGCGGAGAAGCTTGAAATTAGTGTGCGCTCTTTGGATTCTTCAAATTCAAGCTTTGGTTCATGAACCGGATGGGGATGACGGCTCATTTACCAATGTTCAGGAACCAAGGTTCCTCTAAGCGATTGTGAACATGTATAGTCGCCAAGACCCAGGACTGCGCCTTAGCCTGAAGTTCAAAGTCCCCTGCGTCACGTGCACCTGTTCGATATTTTTTGACTTTCAGCGCTAGTTAATCAAATTTTCGGTTTCCCTCTCCCTTTCGCATCCTATCGCCGCATTCCTCGTTGCTTCTATCCCTCAGGCGCGCAGCAATTCCTTATTCCCACCACAAAAAAAAAACGCTTTTCAATAGAACACTTTTCAAATTAAGAGTTCCACTACAACAACAAAGAGAATTCTGAATAATTCAGCCTCTCCTCACGCTCGCTCGCTCGTTCGCTCTTGTGGCTTTTGCCATTTTCTCTCAAAAGCACAGCAACCTCAGGAACATGCATAATTCATCTTTCTCAAAAATTAGCTCAATTCGCGCGCGTTCCTAGAGCGATGCAAGTGCACGGGCGTTTCGCTTCCCCGTATCCCATCCACCCACTCGCTCGCTCTCTGTGTGAGCGCTTCCTTGAAAGTTCCCAGAAGACGAGAAGCTGAAAAGTGGCGGCAACGATCAATAGGTTATCGCGGCACCCCGTGAAGGTGCGAAAACTCAATCAACCAAAAATAATGTAATAATAATTGCCTTTGCTTGATGGACGCAAGTGCGCGCCGAGCTAGCCACGCGCAGAGCGCAATCCTTCGTAAAGAAAGTGTAGATAAAGTCAAAAATTGCTTGAGTTGACAGCTGAAAAAACGAAACTAGTGACAGGCGCCCGCGAGGCTTGTTTACCGCGCGGGTGCGCGGGAGCACTTGAAAATGTAATATGTGATAGAGCGCGCAGCTTCCGTTGGCTTTGATATTACCATCGGAGAAGTCTGTCAGAAGGAGGGGTGACGTTGCGCATGAGCAGCGTTCAGATCAGCGGCTATTTTGGGCGAATAGCTACATGCGAGCCAGCTCAGCTGTGCGGCGATTGGCTATTTTAGGCGCTCTTTAATAGCGTCAAATGTTGCAAAAACGTCACAAACATGGAGCGTTAGGCGACGTAAAAAAGGTCAATTGGCTAGGGCGAAAACATTACTGAGAACGCCGGCATCGGAAATACGCCTCGAATGGTCGCAAGTGCTTATTCGCGTCTAGCAGGTGACATTTTTCTCAAAATCAGAACAGTTACACTGGTGACTCAGTCGAGGGAAGACAAACAACGCTAAAAGGAGCGAACAGGCTTAAGCTTGCGATTCTCTAGGGTCGAAGAGCGTTCTGCGAAAGTTGAACTCATTTTTCATGTAAAACAAATGCCTCCAGTAGGGAATTCAGAGCTTTGGTTTCGCAGAAAATGCGCTTTTTCCGATTTCAAGGGCTAGAAATAGGTCGAAAATCCAGGTTCGCAAACAAAGAACACCGAAGGGGCCGACCCAAAGGTTCTCGATTCGATCATGAAAATGCGAGAACAACACCGCTGGCGTCAGCGCTGAATCAAACACCAAAAATTACCGACTCAGCTATGTAAGCACTCTGCTTTGACTAGCACACTTTCAAAGCAAATTTCAATCAAAACAGAATTCAGCTTGACAATCAGAAAACAAATTAAAAATTCATTATTTTGGAAATTGAGTTGGCCGGTCTTGGATTATCAGATTTGGGGATTTTCTACGGTATTTAACGTTCTTTCTCTAACCCTCTATTTAGCCCCTGACACAGCGAATTTCCCTAATTTCCCCGAGCCAACATCAAGCCTCAGATGTTCGCCTCAGATCAGTGCAAACTCAATCCACGTCATCGGTGTTCCTGTTCGCCTAGAAAAGCCAAACAAAGCGAAAAGCGTGAGCCTATGATGAAATCATCAAAAATCCACTTTTCGCGCTCTAACAAACAACTCAATTATCTCAAATTCTCGACAAAAGCGATTTCTGGCCAAACAAAAGAACAGTGACAGTGAATTGCTCTCGCTCTCTTCAGGCTTCCCCGGGAGAAAGGGCGTGCTTGAGCGTGCGGAAGCCTTTCACTCGGTGCTACTACTTCTAGGACCATCTCTGGGCAGTGGTTGGCAGAATTGGCGGCGCTAGTGGCGAATATAGCGCGCGTGAATTGAATCTTTCCTCCTCCACCACAACCACAACCCCACTAAAAGCGCAAAAACAAACAGAGCTGAGAATGAAGACGTCGTCGTGGTTGTCACAAGAAGAAGCAATTAAATCGCCTCCGCCCGCAATCCACTTGTGGCCTCGGGGATCTCCTTCTCGATTGCTTCCTACTTCCACGCTTTGCGCAATCTACAACAATAACAGTGCTGCGCGAAGAGATGATGAATGCGCCGCGAGAGCCAAGCGAAGGGTCGGTTTTGTGCGCGCACGGAAGGAATTTGATGAATTAGTGATAGAGTTGAGGAGACAACAAAGCAGAAGAGAGATAGAGTTGGCGTTCGGACAACGATTGAGAAACTGATGCCCGTGAAAGCCGAACCAGTTGGAAAATGAAGCGACAAAGCTCTGATTGGCGAGGAGAAACAAATTGGGAGCGACTGTTTTTGAGAGATAATTTGAGATTTCGCGAATGAAAAGGTTCAAAGTGACAAGAATAAAAGCATTTAGATGACTAGTGTTTGCTCGATTGGCATTTGCATTGAAAAACATGTTTAATTGCGACAGTGTCACCGGCAGTGATAGGTCAAAGTGAACTCAACTCAAATGAACACACACGGTTTGATGAAAATATCAATTTGTCGCAATATTTGGGCGTTTCCGCAGCTATCAGAGCTCTTCCCGGTCTCAGTTCGGACAACTTAAATGAATGAAACAAGAAATGATCAGGTGCCATCGATTGTCAACTGCATTTTCTGATTTTCGGCTGAAATTCTGTCTGTAGACTACGGTAACTTAACAGACCTTACGAAAATCGTGATCTCTGTTTCTTAGACTTGGTCACCTAACGCTCAAACGCGCAAACAACCTTTAAAAAACTCACTTAAAACGCCTGTGACACCAACCATGCTCCAATTAGCAACGTGCGGCGCTACTAGTGATTGCCGCTCTGGTAGCGGCAGTAGAAAACAAAATCGCGTCAAGACAAAAAAGCGGCTGACAAGTGACAGCGAAGCGCGCACACTCGAAAAGGTCTCAAAACGTTGCGATGAATAATCTATGAGTTAGTGCGTGGCCGATAATCTTCTGCCTGCTTGCCTAGCTGACTGGCTGACTGGCTGAATGGTGGTGGCTTAGCTTACAACCCACGGGACCCCGCGTGGATGCACATCGGGATCGAGGGGATGGTGGAGAGGAGTCAGGTTTCCATCAATAAGCGCTGCGTTTACGCAGTGTTTTCTCTACTCCTAAAAGGCCTAATTGGGGGCTCGAGAATACAGAAAAAGGACAGAAAGTGCGTTGCTGTGGTTGGTGTTTTGCTGAAAAGTTCATGAGAAAGAGCGCCATTTAGACTGTACTTGAAGTTAAACCAACAAAAGGCATGTTTTAAAAATGCACCCGAGACGAGAATAGGCCCTTTTGTTTACCAAAAAAGCAGCTTCAAATCTCACAAACTCAAGGACAAAGGCATTCAGACATAGCCTGAGCGAACTACAAAGCGCTGTGTTAATCTCACAAAGCAATCAAAGGACAAAGGTTCAAGAGACAAAATCTGAGTTCTGACACTTTAGAGACTAAACACCGATTGCTGTAACGATGCTGAAATCAGGAAGACGACATAATCGGTTCTTCGAATCGCAAGGACTACGTCAAGCGCCCAAACTAAGCCAATAAGAAAGTTTCACAGAATTGGAAAGAGAAAGCGAGAACCTAAGCATTTAACCGCCACGTAGGCCATTGAAACCCATTGAAAACAGAAAACAAAGCATGGAGGCATCACTTAAAGGCCGAAGATTGATTTAAAAGCAGGCTTATATTGCGGACCGTAGTTTCAAGCAATAAAGCTGCAGCTTCGAACTGAGCACATATATAATAGGAGTTTACTCTCACGTAACTGAGTCAATGCGACCGCACAGAAGACAAAAGGCGTTTTTTATTGTCTCACGAAAGAATCAAGTGACTAAGAGTCTTGAACTCTAGAGTGTGGGAGCAATCAGCGCAATGTGAAAACAGCCCATTAGGTAGGACTAAACAAACTCGCGGCCTTAGTCACTACATGCCAATTAAAGGCATGGTCAATTGAGCGGAGTGTCTCAAACGGAAATCTGTGTGTTTTTGACATTGGTTGATTAAAATCGAACTAAAAGAAGAGATAGAGTGAGCGTTAAGCAGTGAGGTGAAGAGCCAAACATTCCAAGTGACCACGAATGAAGGTGTTCATCAAGTCCACATCTCTAAACAGCCAATTGTCAAATTCCAGCGCTTTGAAGATCATTCTCCTTTCAATCCATCAATAATCTCCTTTCTGAAAATTTTGAAAACAACGCAAAAACCAACCAACCTTGATGCCCATTCCTTTACAGACTTCTTTGTAAGACCAGCGCCAGAGGTCACGCAGATCACGTTTTTCAGGCTCTGGTTCAGTCTCGCTAAACTCATAAATCGGTTACGCACTGTTCGAGCGATGATCTTTAAAGTACATTTGCTCCTCGTGACTCTCGTGGATGACGTCTCCGTTGGGCAAATGACCATTTGGCATTGCGGTCTCCACCACGTAGCCATCGATACTGTAGCGATTCTCGTTGCGAAACTGCACATGCGGATGATGCGGAACTTGGGGATATGGATCTTCCATCTCGACGATCGTGTCTTCGCCCTGATCATCGTCGTCTTCGGGTAGAGAGCAGAAGGCACTTCATGGGGGAAAGAATCGCTGAAAACATCTCGTGGATTACGGTATGCGCTAGGCTCGCTTACGTTCGACCGCTTGAGCCAGGTCTAGGTCGACTATTGTAGGACATTGGTTCATGTTCTGACCACGTGTTTGCGTACCCGTTATGACTAAAAATAAGTTTTTGGGTAACGGTAGCCGGTGTATGACGCTACCTATCATCGTACAAATGCTCGCCACTGGGCGTCGGCATCTCCTCCTCAGTGTACCAATGCTGCGAATTCTGCGACGAGTACTCGCCCTGCATTGGCCTCACTTGCCTCGAACCGTCCGACTGATAGCGGTCGCTATCGTAGTTGCGCGTGACGGAACCGCACCGCCGCTCCTCCACCGTCGAAGGGTACTCGCTACTGTCGGCCGGCCCCTCGACACTATCGTACCTGTCCAACGAGGTACGGTATCGAGAAGACGGCAAGTAGCCGTTGCTATCGTAGTGATGCTGCTGCTGTGGCTGCTGTTGGTGTGTCTGTTCTGGTAGTTGGGGTACTGTAGCATCGTTGAAATAGTGTGATGAACACGAAGGCGGGATATCGTAGTCGTCGACGTGCGTAACGTGCGAAGAGTAATAGTCGCTCCCTGAGATGCGTGATCCAGACGCGTGATCGTCTATCGGATAGCGATCGTAGTGATCGATGTAATCGTGGTAGGAGTCGTAGTGTCGCTCCAGCGGCTCGTTCTGGTTACGGTAGGCGTCCTCTTCGTCCTCGTAGCTGGCCTGTAGTATCTGCTCCTAACAAAATTCTCATAAAAAATACGGTAGAACATACTGTAGCGCCGGCCGGAGACACGTTTTCGGTCAGCGCGGATGGTCCGAGGCCACCGCTAATCGACCGTACTCCTCCGCCGCCGCCTCCCTGGCCAGTCGGTGTGGTGACGGTGTTGTTGCGATGCGGATGGAGGTGCGACTCGAACTGATGAATGGAACTGTTCGGCTGGTGGTGAATGGGGAAGGAGACGTCTGAAGTGTAGTCGCTATCCTCGGAGATGCCGGCTGAAGGCGCTATGCGTGTAATGGACTTATTGAGAGCGAGAGAGCGGAAAGCGAAAGAGGGCGAATGATTCACATTAATATTTGAGTAATCAACTCTAAGCGCGAGTTGGGCCAAGTTGTTCGAGTAGCAAAGAGCGTATCTATGCAAAAGAGGCGGTAAATCGACTTACAGTGGTTGAAAGGAGCACGGGATTGGTGATGAAGAGGCAGTTGTTCCTGAAAACAAACCGTTGCTTGGTGGTGCTGGGTGATCTGGTGAACTCTTTGGATCATTTTTTGTGAGCCGAAACCTCTGCGATCCGTCACAGGACAAATTTTTCCCTAATTTTCATCTCTGATTCAACGTTAATCATCGTAATTTGAAACAATTTGGGAAACAAACGAGACAATAACAACTGAAAGCACAATAAAAGTGGAACTGCAATCTAGACAAGGCTTAAGTCTAGACTGGAAATTCAGCTCAATTTTTGAGTCATTTTAAAAATACAGAATTTGACCGTGCGACATTTCGACATTCTACACTAAAACTTGTTTGTTTTTGAGATGAAAGATCGATCGCATCTAGACGCATCTAATTAAATCTAAAAAAAATTCAACATAAAAGCGACATCTTTCAATATCACAATTTATTTATCACAATTTATCAAAAAACAAAACAATTTGTATTTTAATGCATAATCTGTTTTTTTGAGCCTTAACTGTAGCTTACAGTGACCACCATCAAATCCAAATGCTAAAAAACAAACTAACCGTTTCAATGAGACTATTCAACGCCTGCAGTTTGGCTTGTAACTCTTCGGCGTCGCCGTTCTGGGCATCTAAACACATAAAACATAACTTTTGCAGTTCAAGCGGCTGCAAGTGGAACAGCGCGCGCGCGCCCAAAGATTTATGACTCCAAGGCTGAAAGCGTCCGCGGTCCTCCCGAGGTGCAGCGTTTGTTCCCGACGAGACAAGAAGCGCCCAGCGCCCAAATTTGGCTTTTTCAATTTGAGGAACGAACTTTTTTTCGCTTAGCGAAAAGACGACGAAACGACTCTTGACAATCGATGTTTGCGTGGTGAGCAAAGAGCTAGCACAGGCTGAGACATGGCCGTGCGCGCGTCGTCTAGAGCTTAAGGCTTTCTTGGTGGTCCCCCGAGAAGTAAATCCTTTATCATCGCCTCGCAGAGGCTTTTCCTCGCGCGCGCGCATGCGTTCTGCTGCTCTTTGCGCGGGAAAAGACAATTATCGCGCCGGCAAGCGAACGAGTGGAGTCAGTTCAACGTGTGTGGAAGCGCTTCCGCGAAAGACACTTTCCGAGTAACCCTCAATCTTTGTGCGTCGATCGCTGGACGACGGCGCGACGATTCTAGGCGTAGCAAGTGAAGGACAAGGAAGGGTGTTGTTGTTTTTCCACTTTATTCCTTCCTTCTTTGCTTTTCGTCGCCGGCAAAGTCACTCAAGCATAATGCGCTCGCACGAGCTACAAATTAGAGTCGATCGCAT